>JAJLZM010000001.1:258686-324780 GCA_030572235.1 Ambrosiozyma kamigamensis | reverse complement strand
TGAAATTTCATTATATAAGAGATTATGTCAATGATAAAAAGGTCAAATTAAATTATGTTAATACTTTAGAAAATGTTGCTGATTTATTTACAAAGGTTTTAGATGGTACAACACAACAAAGATTAATTAAATTGCTTCACTAAATTCATTTGAATTATTAGATTCCTCAATTTAAGGAGGAGTGGAAATTATATCAATTCATAAGTTATGCGGCTTATCAGATTACTCGCTGTCCTTTATTATATCGACGTTATTTCGTTTATCTTATATACTTGTAGTTGTTCTTATACTCAACGAAAAACATAGTTTATATTTAATACAAATACTTTATTTACTTATTCACTTTTATTCACAATATTTACACTTATATTCACATTATTTACTATACGTATTTTCTAGCTTTCTTCTTTAAATTATAAAATTCTGAGAAATGACCAACTCCTATACGTAACCTAATAACTTTGGAGACTATACCTTTCCTTTCTCTTTTTAGTAATTGGCATAATGGAAGTTTTGTTGTTCTGGTAGTGAATTTAAATCTTTTGTATTGTTCATATAAAATTGCCATATCTTTCAAATTGAAATAATTCAGTTTCTGAAGGATTATCTTTAAGATTAATTACACATAAAAAATCATTATATTTTTCTTCGATTTCTTCAAGTAAATTTCTTCTATCTTTCTTAAGTTTTCTTTTTCTTTTACCTTCTTTATTTCTATTTTTATCTACTGTACTCTTTCTATTCTTGAAAGTTTTAATGAACATACATTTCCATTTTAATTCTCCATGTTTTATCTTGAACAATTTCTTCTTATTCTTCTTTAAAATATTTATTATAGGTGATTTGTACTTCTTTTGACGTTGCTGATGACCAATATCTTCTTTTAATTTCAAAAGTGGATGATGTGGGTGAATATTAAGTCAAACTAATATTAGCAATATCACAATTGGTAAAAACCTGAATCATAAATACGTTATATCGCCATAACTTAAGGGATCCATTACCGCCGTTATTATTTTCTCTTGTGATGGATGGTAATAAACTAACTAAAGGTATCAAATACTTTGATTTTCAACCTACAACAATTAATATGATGTTAATGGCCGATGATGTAATCCGATGATGTAATCATATCTTTAAAAGATAACATTCTTCAATACTTTAGTGAATTACTTCAAGCTCAATTATAAAATCCAAAGGTTATAAATTAGTAAAATCTTCACCAATATTATCAAATTATATTGAATCCCAAGTTATCATTGATTCGGTTAATACCTAGGTATACCGGCCAATGGAATAAACTGGAAAGATAAAATAACTTCAATAATTAATAAAATCCCTCCACTTATAGATCTTCCCCTGCAAGTTAGAATCCTCTATATTTATACATATGTTTATTCTCAAATCTACTACTTCGATCAACATAATTCTTGTCCTGAAAAATTACTAAATTATTTTATTCAATGCAATAATAAAATTTATCCAAGTAATAGAAGAATCAGTCACAATATAAATTCACTGAATTAATAGAAATAGACCAAAACATTTTTTAAACATTAAACAAGAAAAGCTTGAAATTCCATTACATTTATCATTTAATTAATCTTAAGCAACAATTGATTGGTAGAAAAGCTTATTATATTTATCAAGCTATAATGGATGATACACAACCTAATAATATTAATATAAGATATTTTATTCAAAGAGCCTTATATGAAGTTCTTAACAATAAAAGCAAAGCAATAAAGAATAAAAATGATAAAGAACAAGAACCTCCATTTAATAAAGTAAAGGTTGCAATGTTTTGGTTTGATTTTTTATTACATAAAAATTTTAAACCTGATCAAAATGAAGAATTAATCAACGGTATGGATCTTCAAAAATGGGTGAATAAAATATATCCACAATTATTTGATTAATTAACAACAATTAGAGATACAATAAAAGCAACTATAGGTAAAACAATACAATTTACCATTAACAACAACAGCAGCTTTCAAATGATAGGTGCAAATATTGATGAACTATCAACTTTCCAAAAACAATATACAAAACAGCCTCTAGATAAACAACAATTTCAAAGTACATCAAAAGCTGTGTATAAATTAAATCCTGAGCAATATTTACTTAAATTATCTTCATCAACCAAATCGAATGCTTAAATTTTGGAACATGTTCAGAAAACTTCAACATAAATTTCTAGGATCATTATTTACAGTACTAAGAATTAGGTAACTTATATCACATGTTAAATAGCACATCCAGGTACACGTGGTCTATGCAAAACAAATTCAGAATCAATCACACATTTATTAAGAGAAACTACAACCAAAATAATATGGACATATACATATAAGGAGAAACTCTATTTGATACAAATACATCACCATTTCCACCTACTCCAACAACAACAACATTAGATAGTATTTCACATGTTATTAAAATAAAATATGAATCATTCTTAAAAATCATAAATAAATTAGAACAACGATAAGATTCAACAACAAACTTAATAATAAAAATGAAATAAAAATTGCAATTAAAAAAATCATTAAAAGCATTAAAGAAGAAAAATTACAAATTAAATTGCCTTTTCAACTATTAGTTTATAGTTTATTATTAGTTAGTAAAAAAAAATAAAAAAAAAATATATTATTATTATTATTAAAATTATCTTATCTTTCTTATCCTTTTAATTTGTTTTACATTACTTTATTATTCTTCTTCTTCTTCTTATTATTATTATTATTAATTTTTATTAGTTTTATACGTGAAAAAAAAAAAACTTAACACAACACCTGATTTGGGATATTCTCTATACTATTTAATTCAATCATTCTAATATAATTCACAGAATTAGGTGATTAAGATTATAGTGAGATAACACAAACTATACTAATAACCTATATTAACAAACGAGAATTGATTGAACTTGCCTAAGTCTAAAAATAAATATGTTCATTATATTTTTTACTACTGATTTATGTGCTTACTTTCTGCTATTTCCTCTCGGTTTTTAACAAAACAACTTCAAACATTTTGACCAATGAAAAAGAGATATTGAACGTGATCAATTTTAGTTCAATTTCAACAAACTATTTTTATTTATTAATTGTTGTCTGACTTTGTATTTTGCCCCTTTTGAGTTCAATTTGTCTTTTCTGTTTTGGAATCCTTTAATATACTTATTTTTATAACTTGTGTTATATATAATATCTATTATTCTGTTGTACCCTGAGTAAAGAAAAGTTACCTAACTTTTATTTACTAGCTTTCTGGTTTTTGCGAATACGGATACACCCTTATCTAAGAAGAATTACCTAATTCTTGTTATAAAATTCAAACAACTCCTTATTATTATTTATATACTACACTAGATATAGAAATACAACATATTAGAGTCAAGTATTATAGTCTTCAACCCCACAAATCTCGACAAATATACAGATATGATTCCTTTTTGGTAATAGATCTCAGTTTTAATATCTTTGATAACCTTTATCTTTTATTAATTAGGAATTCAATCTGAAGCTTTGTTATTCTCTTCACACAAGCCTCTTCATCTATCTCATTACTATACAGTTCAATTAATTTTGAATCATTTACGTCTATTACTTTTGATTACGTTATTCTGGTACCCTTCCTATTTTTAAAGTAATTTTATTTCATTGAAAAGCAAGGTCTAACAGGGATTTCAGTTCTTCTGAACTTCTGTGCTTATTAGGTGTTTTAAAGGAAAATCTATTGCAACCTGTGGCGAATCTTCCTAAAGTGTACGGTACGCCGCACAACTTTATCCGAAAAGAATTATTCACCGGAACATCACCAAAACTGAAAACTCGACTCTACTGATATGACTCATACCTATTCAGCCTGGGATATAGGTGGGATATATCTATATTATCGCTGTAATACTGTATAAGTTAATAATATCTAACCGACGTAAAATACTATAAAAGGAGGTCAAAATCCCCCAATTATAACGATGTAAATTCCTAGAAGAATATAGAGATCACTATCAAATATAGTTTTTCCTCTTCGGATTCCCGGATCGACGTTCTCTCGCGCCTCGAACCCTTAACACAACCTCTTCTGTTCTGCTTCCTGAAATTATATTAGACCTTTATATATATAACAAATTTTCGCTCATACTTAAGCCCATACTTAAGAAAACACCGCCTCCAAAAACTCGGAGTTAATGATTTTAAGCCGCCCAATTTCCTAAAATTGTTGAAAAAGGGGCTGTTTCGCTCTTCTCGGCATGAATTTTCGGAATTCATTAAAACATTAAATTAACTGCTACCAATTTACTTTTACCTGCTACCATATTAATATGATATTATAAAAGTATCAATCCTTTTGCCTCCTGGGGGCTTCGCCCCCGCCGGCGGGCGTCCCCTAATAAAATACCTTTATTTCCTGTTTTCCACTGATTAAAAGTTGTTCTTTTTTAACATAAAATTTAATGTTTTAAAATACTACTTAAACTATTATATTTCCACCCATTCTTGAGATTTCCCAAATTCACTTTCTCTTCCTTCATGAACTTACATTTTCTTCCAAATCCTAATTAATGAAATCCAAGAAAATTTACTTTTAGTTATTACTCTTTTTGATCTCAAATTGATCAATACTCATTCAATGATACTATTACAATGTAATTGATTACTTTCCTTTGATTAATATCTTTCCTGGAAATCAAATACTTTTAAAAACTACTTATAAACTTATCTTATACTCATGCACATATTGAAAATATTATCTTAGTTAAGTTATAATATTTCATTTTTATACCCTACTATTAATTTAAAAAAATTCAAAACTCATAGCCAACTAATATAACAAATCCTCTCAATTATTTTAGTATAAGTCATTCTTCTTATTTCCAATATTCAGATCATTAATTTTAAAATTCAATATTCTTCACTATTAAATTAAACACCTTTCAATTTTCCCCAATTTATTCATTGGGCATCAGTTTTCTTACTACAACTCTTTTCACTTCTTTAATTTCTCTCATATTATAATCAAATCCTTTTTAGAAATTTAATGTTCATAACCAATATTAAATTCATTAAAAAATCCTCTAAATTAATTGTCTTATACTATAATTCATTTTACTTCTTACTTCTAAGTTCTAATATTCCAATTGATTACATCCTTATAATTAATTTTAAAATTCATTATTCATAACAATATTAAACTCTTTATATTTTCTAATTATATAATCAAATCCTAAATTAAAAATTTCATTACTCATTCCCGTCTAAAAACTCCCATCTTCTCATAGTTGCCGGAGCGCAGCGGAGGCAAGATCCTAGTAATTACATATTTGATCCATTGTTCTATTAACAGACCCTCAGTATAGCTAGATAGTTTGACTATAGTGTAAAACCCCTAGTTATTTTTATAACAATACTTCTTCATTCATTCACCACTTATTTTTATTATATTTTATTGAATTTTAAATTATTATTGTGTTGTTTGATTTATACATACGTTCCACTTTTAAGAATGATCATTCTGAGAAGACTTTTCCAATAGAATTCATTCAATTTATTGATCAAAAAAAAAAATGAAACGAAGTTTTACTCAGAGTCTCAGACCCAACTTTTCACAGTCTTTCTCTGCTATTTTTTGTTCTGACTTTGGTTTGTTTTTTGTGTATTAATTAATTATTAAAAGTTAAAATAATAAAATGTTTTTTTGTAGAAAAGAATATATGTATGTAGTGTAGTACAAATAATAAAACTGTTGAAAATAAATCTTAATTGGAAAAATAAAATATTCTATGTAAAATTGAAAATTAACACAATGATCCATCTTCCAGTATAACGAACCCATCTCGTCTCTTTATTTCTTCAAACTTCCATCTTTCATCATCATCTTGGTCCATGAAACAACCATCTATGGATTTTTCACTTTTCTCAGGGTAAACCAAGTATAAATGGGGGCTTGATTCTTTAGTAATGATTCTAATTCTACTTTTATTTGATGATTTTATCACAACACAGCCATATAGTGTACCATTAACTATCTTTTTTCCTTCTTCTCTTTGTTGGAAAATTTCATCAAAGATAACATCTTGCGTATTGATACAAACTATTAATTCTTGATTTGAATGAAAAATAATGTCTAAATTTGGTATATTCTTATTAATAGTCATTCCAAATAATTTAGTATTATATCTTAATTTTTGAAATTTTACTGGATGAAATTCTAATTTCTCCAAACAAGTTGGAAATTTGTTCCAAATCGAATTATCTTCAGTTAAAAATTCAAATCCATGAGTAAAAGATATATGCGTTAAATGTTCATGGTAATTGAGATTTATAAAATTCAAATTTGAGAACCTCATTTTCAAAAATTGTAAGAAAAGTGGTAATCTATAATTTCCAGATGGAGAGAATATCGCTTTTGAAATACTTAAATATTTTAATGTGACTGGCAATGAATTAATTAATGTATCATCGATCTTGTGAACTGTTTCTAAATTCAATTGAATTAACCGACTTAAACCTGAAAAGTCTGTATTTTCAATATTGATGGAGTTAATAGTTAAGCGGCTCACACAATAGCTAATTAGCTTTAAGGTTTTCATTTGATGGTGATTAATTATTTCTAAATTTCGAAGTCTATTTAATGATTTAAGCAGCTGCAAAGAGGATTGAATAAGACCTTCATTTTCTTCTTCAACTTCAAGATCTGCCGAAATTAGCATGTCAGTAACTTTGCACAGCTCAACTAAAGGAATCAATAGCTCATATATTGGGGTTGTTAATTTATCAATATGACATACAACCTTATCTTTATTTAAGAAATCAATTAATTCTTGAGTAACAGGAACAAACCTAGTATTTATTAAAATTAAGCCAATTTCTTCTATTTGCTTACTAGATCTTAATCCTTCTAAGTAATGAAAATCAGTTGAGAAACTAAGATTAAGAGGATATAAAAAAGATATTTGTCTTAAGTTAGGAAAATCATTGCAAAAATCAATCAATTGATGAACAAGGTCATAATGAACACGATTGATATGAGTAACTGCATTAAACTGAGAGAATCTAAGATCATTTAAATCATCAACTTTAAAATCAGAAATAATGACATTATTAGGGGAATATTGTAATAGTTGATAAGCAAAATCATCACAATGGTTAGACAGAACATCAAAAATATTTAATGATTTGAATTTTAAAAGGCAAAAAATTCTTAAGTCATCTCTAATGAAGTCCAAGGATTTTTCTTTATATGGCAAATTCAATTGAATATCATTTATATGAACAACAATATTGTAAGTGTGGAGATCTATACTGAAGTTAGAAGAATGAAAGACTAATATTGAATACACTTCTTTGTAGTGGAACACACTTTTGCTTGTGGGAAGTTTTGCAGACAAACTTTTCAGGAAATAAGATAAAATGAGTTGCTTAAGTTCCAGTGGAAGATCAGAAAGAATATTGAGGTAATCCAGCATAATATATAGCAAAAAGAGGTTCGTATGGGGGACGTATACCTGCTGGATTAAAGCAAACACAGTGTTTCACCTTATCGAAAAAATCAAAACCTCGCCAAACAAAAACAAAATCAATTGCAACCGAGTCAAACGCCGTTTAAAATTTAAACTCAACTCGAGCTCAAAGGCAATTATTCTCATATAAACATAAACAATATACAGTAAAATAAAATTGACTGCTAAAAGCACATTAATAGTATACAGATAAGCAAATAAATACACATGCAGGTGTGTGGAAGTAAAATGAAAAGAAATACGATCAAAAATTAGAATGGGAATTACCTATTTATCTCCACGATAAACAAACTCAAGTAGCCGACCCAATTTTATGGCTTCTTCAGCTTCCTTATGAGTTCCAGGAATATAAGCTTCATCAAGAATAGGTTTAATTGATGAACGTACATCCTCTTCTTCATCATTTTTCTTTATATGTTTGAATACTTTGTAGAAATTTTCCCCATCCACTTTATACAATTTAAGAGCATCTAAAAATTTAGTGAATAGATTGAATACCTTGAAATTTGAATTTGAGTCATATGGTATATCATATGCCCTCATTCTAATTTCCTTTTCAGTAAAATGAGAATTCAAACTTTGCAAATCCTGAGAAACATTTGTAGCTAACCTAATTGGACCAACATGAATAACACTGACAATTTCCTCGGTTGAAAAACCAACTAGTAATAAAACTTTACCATCAGAAGAAGTTGGACAAATAAAAAAAGTATCATCTTTAACATCGATATTTTTCTTGTCTAAATAAGTAACATCACTGTTTTCTTCTTTATCTAATTTAGACTTCACTAAAAATTTAAAGATATTCAATGATAAATCAGACTCACCATCAAATATACCTTGCAAGTCACCAACCGTAAATTCACTTTCCCCAATTGAAATATTCTTTGTTTTGCATAGCATGTCAAATAAATCATCAATCAACCCAGAAATTGTTTTGGAAGCAGCTTTCAGAGGTGCTGCTGAACGAGCTCCTACAACTGGAGAAGCACTACGATGAACTAATCGACGTTTAGTAGCACGAGATAAAGTTGGAGTTGGTGCAGGTGCTGGAGTTGGAGATGGTTCTGGCTCATCAAGTTCATCGACATCCATATCATCAGCATCAGCATCATCATAATCATCATTATAGGCATCCTCTTCCTCATCATCGTCACTTGAAAATCCAATTGAGGTAGAGGCAGGTTTCTTAGTCTGTTTATTTCCATTATTTGAGTCAATTGGTGTGCCAGTAATATCCATAATTTCGATAATATCATCGTCCTCATCATCATCATCAACTACTGTTGCACTTGATTGAGTTCTAGAGGATCTTGCAGGTCTTCTGGCTAGAGTTGATTTTTTAGCCGTAGTTCCATTTGTTCTTGCTGGTGGAAGTGGTGGGGATGGAGGGGATGAATCGACAGACCCATTAGAAACTTTTCTCTTCTTTTTAGGTTGCTTTCCATTCTTACTAAAGTTATCTTTTCTGGCAAGCAATTCTTGATCTAAAAATCTTTCAACTGTTTCTTTTTTGTAATACCTGAATGCTTCATAAGACTGAAGACTATAAACATTACGGATCCATTCAACGTTCCAAATTGAATAGGTAGAACCAGTACGTAGTTTGTCACCTCCAATGGGGTATTGCTTAAGCATTTTATATTCATTTCTAACTAGGGCAGGAATTGTTGTGATTATATCATCAATATCTTTCATTTCAAAATGAAAAGTATAATTAGTATTAATTTTTCCTGCATCTGTCCAAAAATTTGTTCTCCCAAGGAGTTCCATTTTTGGATCATAAAGTGGTTTATAATGTAAAATTCTATCCAATGAAGACATGAAGTCATTTTCAACAAAAATTGAGTCTAATGTTTTAGTTAAATCTTTTTTAATCTCTTCAATGTTATCAGGAGCTCTATCACCAGTAATTCCCAAATAAGAATTCAAAGAAAGCAATAAGTCCAAATGGGTGGGAAAAATAAAACAACAATAAAATAAAGTATTCAGAACAATATCATTTTCATTAATGGGTAATTTATCCTTGTTTGTCATATGATGTGCAATAAAATGCCAATTAACTCTTTTATTATTATAATCTTTACCATCTAATGAACAAGTTAAAACATCATCTGTATCAATATGATTTGTGAAAGGGCAATTCAAAGCAGAAGTACCTGATGAGTGAGATCTCTCACATAATAAACAAAATGAAAGTCTTGCTGTTGCAGGAACAGTTTTATAAAAATTAACTAAAAATGTTTGGACATCTTCAGGAATATTGTTTTCTTTGAGATATTCCCAAATTTTTAAAATCTTAGAATCAGCCTTTTTGCTGATAAAATCATTTGTTGTTGACGTTACCATTGTTAATTGTTGTAGTTGGAATGTGACGAGGTGTTTGTTGATGTTATCAATATAAAAAATACTGCAATTGACGAACCGACAGAGATAGAATGAGTCAAAACAAAGCACAAAACCTAGACACCAAAAAAATTGAAGTGAACAACCTTGAATAGTTCTCTAACAAGCTTGTGTGAAAAGACGTGTTGAATGTTTTACGTGTTGGACAATTAAATTAATCGAAAAATGAGAGTTCACAGTCGTGCGCTAAGCAAATTTGAATTTGAATAATTCAATATATTTCTTTACAATGATTTTGAGCACACATACAATTAAGTATGTAGAGATGAGATAAGTCAATTAAATAAAACTAGTAACAAATTAGAAGAAAATCTATTCAAATTTAGTAGTATTGGAATTAACACCTGAAAAAATACAAAAACAATTTAATGATAACGTAAGCATTACGTAAGCAATATCGTCTAGCTCGTATGTATTAAATGAACGTTTTATGCGAACAGTCAAGCACGCGTAGCTCAGTGGTAGAGCAGCAGATTGCAAATCTGTTGGTCATCGGTTCAATCCCGATCGCGGGCTTACTACTTTTTTTATAAATGCTTTTTTTTTTAAATTTAAAAGAGAGTTATCGATATAAATAATTGGTTAAAGTTACGTTATTGTCATACGTTTGGTTAACTAACTATAAACATAAAAATGTTTAGTTGATTAATATTTATTTTTAATCACTTCAACTACAAAAAGTTACAAACATAAAAAGTGGTAATCGATCTATATATTTAACACGCTAAATTAATTAAAAGAGAAAAAACTCAGGTTAAGCTACTGTAATTCAGGCAAATAAAATATACTTCAAGATATCACTTAATGTTATGACACCTTTTAACTTACCAACTTCATTCACAATGAATAATCTATGTAATCTTGATTTCCTTATAGTTTCCAAAATAACACACAAATTATCATCTAGTGTGCACGTATAAACACCTTCAAAATCATCAGATCTTTTCATTAATGCTTCACCAACACTTAAATTTAAATCTGAATACGTACCACCTTTAATTAAAGTTAAAACATCAACTGCTTCATAAACATTGATTAGTTTGTCTTGATCATCGAGAATTGGGACAGAAGAAACTGTTTTTGAGATCAGTAAATTAATCACATCCATAACAGGGGTTTCCATTCTACCAGCTGATAGATTAGTAGTTGTACCTATATTTAATTCTTTTAAAGGTTGTAGTAAAATCTTTGTTTCCTTACAGTTCATACTAACAAACTTCAAAATTCTATATTGGGTTAAAACAGAAACAACAATTTCTCTATGAGTATTTTCATCTTCATCAATTAGTGGAATTCTTCTTGCGGAACTTTGAATCATCTTTTCACAGGCTTCATATAATGATTTAAATGGATGGATTGAAACAGTTGGTAAAGGCTTTGCACCTATAATTTTTTCAACATCTCTTAGACCATCCAATGTTAAATTATCAACAAATTGGAATTGTTCTGAATTTTTGTAATATTGAATAACATTGATGAAATCAACAGAAGTTAGTAAGCCTGCAAATCTTGAAGTTTTTGAATTCCATAATGGTGCTGAAACTATACTATTTTGTAGTAAAATATTCAAAGCTCTTTTAACAAGCAGAGAAGTTTCAAAGACAATAAGTCTATAAGAGACAGGCAACACATCAAACGAGTTTTTTGTTTGTAAAAACAGTCTTATTGCTCTCAATGCTATCTGTTGGTCTTTTCTGATTTGTTCTGGTGTCAAACTGTTTAATAGACCCTCATGAGTATGCAAGTGACGACGGGGAGCCAATGGAATACCCTGATCAGTGTTCATCTGGAAGTCCATGTTTAATCTTTGGCCTTCTGATTCTGTGACTTGCAATTGAAGAGAAATACAGGTCATGGATGAAATTAATTAGCTGCGATCGAGAATTTCGAGAGCCCCGCCGCAGCCCCAGGACACTTCTCCGCGAAGCCGCCAATCAGCGCCACATAGCCAAATTACCACATCGCCACGCAGAGATGTGGCTCATATGTTTGGCCCTGCGGCTTGTGAAAATTTTAAAATTTTTTTTATCTAAGAATATATAAAACTTGTTTCCTACACCCAATCTGATACCATAAACTTTCTTGGTCAGTACAATCATGATGTCAGTCCAAAATCTCCAAATAACAATTAATTCAGTGCCCAGAGAGAATAGGAAGAGACGTCCTGAGCACCCTACAAGACTTGTTAAAAGAATAAGAATTCAAAATTCTGATTTGGAATCAGACTCTGATTCTTCTGATTCAGATAATACAAGCAATGATACACTAGATAAACAACCCAATCGTACGGAGATTGAATTTTCTGGTAAAATTTACTCCTCCTTAGCGTTGGCTGCTTTAGACTCTTTAGATAAAGATGATTCCCAACCAATTGAAAATTTAGCATCTCAAATTTTATTACCAGAATCCAATCCTGAATCAATATCTACTAAGAATTTATGCGTCATCTTATCTGTTTTATCACAGAATATATCAAGACTAGATAATAAATCCTCATTTGCATTACTACAAGCCATTTTAACTTTAGATTGGTGTGATGAATCAAATATATCTTTCTCAGAAACATATGCCACATTTTTAAGAGTTCTAATATCCGGTTTACCTAAATGGTGGCCCAATGTTGCAAATAAGCTCATAAGTGACTTCGATAAAAAATCAGAATCAAAATTACCACTTCATCATAACACTTTGCAATATTTAGTCCACGTTATACCCACTTCAATTAATACATTATTTAAAATATTGAAACAGCATTACCCAAATAAAAATTCCCCTAAGAAAAATATAGTTAATTATGTCAAAAATATTCTATGTGTGGTTAAATATTGTGATGCCTTAAGATCATCAGTTTGGTCCTTGCTCATAGAAAATTTTATTAAATTAGACGTTGAATTACAGAATGAATTGGATGAAATTGATGATGATGATTTAGATGAGGCTGTTCCAAGCGAATCAGACGATGAATCAGATGATGATGATGAAGATGAAATAAATTTAGCTATTCAAAAGGCGGAAACCACAGAGAATGAAAATATGTTGGATTCCGAAGATGAAGAAGATTTTGACGATGAAGAATATAACATTGAAATTCAAAGTATTTCTGATCTATCCAAAAAATTAGATTCAATTATGAGAATATTATTAGATGCTGCTAAGTTTTCTGAAGAAAATCCCGATGAAAGTATTGCAGTATTTACTACACTTATATCGTTATTTCAATCACATATTTTGCCTACTCATTACACTCGTTGTGTGCAATATTTACTTTTTCACATTTGCCAACAGCATTCACAATTGACAGAAACTTTTATGTATAAACTTTTGGAAGTTGCTTTTAGCTATAATCAAATAGCTTCAAATAGAGTAAAGGCCATGCAATATTTATCTTCATTTATCGCTAGAGCTAAACAGGTTTCACATGAAAATTTAATTGAAATACTCAAATACTTAACTCAGTGGTGTACCAGATTTGTGAATGAAAGAGAGGTTGAAATTTCAAATGGTGAAGGTGGCATGGAGAGATTCAAAATGTTATATTCAGTTTTCCAAGGTTTACTGTACATTTTTTGTTTTAGATACAGAGAGTTAAAAGTTGATGATGAGTGGGTTTTAAAATTAGATAAATTTTTCACTAATTTAGTTATGTCTAAATTCAATCCTCTGAAGTTTTGTAATGAAACTGTTGTTTTAATTTTTGCTAGATTAGCTCAACAAGTCGACTTATGTTATTGTTTTACTATAATTGAAAGAAATAAAAGGGAAAGGTTGAGTGGGGTTCAGTCAACAGTTACCAAATCAAATGAAATCAATGGTGCTTTGAAATTTGGAAATAAACAAGAGTTTTTAGATTTAGAAGCATATTTTCCATTTGATCCGTTAATTTTAAAGAAATCAAAGAAAATAATTAACGAGAATTATATTCAATGGGAAAATTTTGATGATAATGAAGATAGTGAGTAACTCTGTTTAGTAACTCTGTTTTAATTAATGATTTCTTTATTTATTTTACTTTGTATGTGACATTTTCTATTTTATTTTGCATATACATTATTAATGATACCAAATTATATTTACACGAAAAAATATTACTGCGACTCAAAAGTAAATTTAATCACTAACTAATATTAAATAATTGTAATTACTAATTATAAAGAAGAAATTATATAATAAGTCTTCTAATATTATTAACTTTCCATTCTTTTAAACTCTTGCTATACCTACATCCTAACAATTTCTTACCTGTAACTGGGCATCTCCCACCTTCAAATTCATCACCTTCTCTTAAATATTTAAAAATACAAACATAACAAAAAACATAACCAGTTTCAATAACAGCAGGATTATGTATTTCATGATGGCACAATCTACATTGAGAATCATTATCATTTTGAGATCTTAAATATTTTTTAATTTTTTTGTCTTCAACTGTAAAATTTTGTAAAATACCAGGAGGTGATAAACTTTCACCATTTAAGTCAATTTCAATTGATTTATTTATTTTTAATAGGTTTCCAAAATTTGATGTGTTATACCATTCTAAAAACTTCAAAAGAAATATGAAAACTGGTAAAACTGAATCAGTTACTAAAAGTAATGATTTTTTCAAAGGAATTATAAATTTATACCAAATTTCTAAAATTGATTCATTTAAAGAAATTGGTCTTATTCTTTTAATATTTTCTAATGGGTTTTTAAGAGATTTTTGAATTCTTGAATCATTCAATTGATGATCATTATTTGTTATTCTTGAATAATTAATTTTAAAAAGATAGTTTAATAAATTAGTTGACTTAATTTTACCAGATAAATATAATATCTTAAAAATAATATTTATAATCTTTAGAGATGATTTTAAAGTTGGATATATTCTAATAAATTGTTGTTTAAAATAATCTTTCCAATTTTCTTTAGGTTTCAAAGTATTTAATAGATAACTTGGGACAATCTTATCATATAAATAATCCAATTTCTCTTGAATATAAGGGACCAACAGTAAATCGCAGAGAGAAATAGCTATTTGTAATTTGTTTAACCTTTTAAAACCTTCCAATTTGGTATTATTATTATTATTATCAGTATTTGAATCTAAAGAAAGAGAGTTTACCCTTTTCAAGCCATAAAATTTCTCTATGAGAGAAGAATTCCAGTTTTTCAAATATTTCAATTCGATAAGTGTTCTGATTATTAGATTCAACTCATCAAACTTATTTAGGATCCTGATAAGATGTCTTGGATATCTTGTTGCATAATGGGCTAAGATGAACCTTATGGACGGGGAAAGCAAACCTTCTAGCTCGTTTGAAGACAGGACCTCAAATAGAGTGGGGACAGACCTGTCTAAGCTTCTGGAGTCTAGGTTAGAGTAGAAGTCCATTATTGTGATATAGTAGATTTACGAAGGAAGAACAAGAACATAAATAAACTCGCTCAATCAATCTTGATTGTTTTTATCTTCCTTTCTTAAGTGTTCTTCTTTAACAACTTCCAACATTAGTGACGATTGACATGCCAGACCACTACGTTACACTGGTGAACAGCCTGCCCCATGACTTACAGCAACTAATAGTGGCACATACGTTGTTTCTTGTGGAACGCCATAACTCTATCGAACTTGCAGAATATTTGGATTGCCTCATATTTGTTAAACCCTACTCTGGTTTTTCAATTGAAGTGTTTTCACCTTTGGATCTTCACATTATAATTGACTGCTTTGAACATCCTGTCAAGAGGGATTATCTGGATGTATCTTTTTTAGGAGATACTCATAAAGTCTGCAGCTCACTAACATTCAAAAAACTAATTATACATGGAAGAGATACAGCTGCAGACCCTGAAGAACTTGAAGAAGTTGGTAATGATATGGCATCTACGCTTCTCGGACATAGACCCATTGATGTTATCATAAAGTCTGCATCATTCTGGTCTCAGTGTAACTTTTCATTTTTCCCCAGTGTCACTAGAGTTGAATTATTATCTGAAATATGTGTTTCAGATATGCTTGATGATTTACATAGACTTCCTAAACTAGAATACCTTTCTATTTCAATTGATCAAAGCTTTTACCATTACGAAATGCTTGGAAACCTTTGTTCAGAAATCAAAGAGGTTGAATTAATATTCAGTGGTAATGGTATCTTTTTTGAATCCTCTGAATTGGCAGAAGTTTTTGAAGAATTTAAAAATCTCAAAATTACAACAAAACTTTTAATTCCTCCATTGGTAGATGATATGAGAAATTTTCAAAGTGTACATAAAATTGAACATATAACTTTTGCTGATTATTCAACAGATTCGTTGGTTAACCTTGAACATATAGGTAAAATCTGTAGATTAGATATAAGTGGTATTCACTTATTAATGCTTGATACTACATTTGCAAGTTCTTCTTTGAAAACACTAGTTATTACTGTTCCTATTTTCAACTGCAATTTCTCTGGCCTAACTAAATTACAAGCATTCACGGCGTATGTTCAAATTGATTCAATGAGTTTTAATACATTACCTGATAGTGTCACAATATTAACCATAACGACCCCTTACAATTCAAAAATTAAAATTACTGGAACTTATAAAGTTCCAAAATATGTTTCCTCATTAGATGTTGGTCGTAAGTATATTCAATCTTTAGATATGAGCAAGTGTGTGACGCTAGAAGAATTAAAGTTTTATCAAGGAATGAAGGGTATAAATGAAGACCATGAAATTTGGAAAACAATTCCCCCAACAGTTACGAAAATTCAAATGGGTTACAAAATAAGAGCACGTAATAGAGATAAAAAATTATGGGGTATAACTTTAACTAATCCAGATACCACTTATATTAGCTTCTATGATAATCAAAGTTATGCTATTTATATAAATACTAAAAAGAGAATATGGTACCACAAAATAGGTAAGGATTTGACTCCGTACAGTCGTATAGATATTGTTTCAAATGGTAAGGTTTATATCAGAACAGATCCAAGAAAGACTTATTTAATTTGCAAGAATAATGAAGACCATGTTATAACGTCTGATAAAGGAGATAGAGTTCTGTTTACTAAACTTCAGGAGAAAGATGGATATTCTCTATGGACAAACGGCGGACCACTTTAAATGCTCATCGATTCTAGCTAGTTATACATATTTTTCATTTAGGTATTTAATTAATCTATTATTTTTGAATCTTTTATATAATATTTAAAAATGACAATATATGAAAATAGATTATAGGATTCGGGGATAGCTGAGGACCGAGCACTGCGAGCAGCGAGAGAACGAAATACAAAGCTGCTTTTTTGAACTGTTTACGGTTTACTCGATCTACAGTATACAGTTCAAATTTAGTTTTTGCTTATTATATAAGTGCAAGTATATTTAACCATTATACAAACCTTTAAAATTGGTTTCAATGAATTCTTTTTCAAATTTTCAAAACTATCATGTACAGATTCCAATCTGAAAGTCAATTCTTTCCTTCAGGTAAGCATGTTGACTCAAGTACAAGCCCAAACTTATTTCAACATTCTTATCATAACATAGATTCAACAACAATGGAAGGACCAGCCGATTTAACTGAACAAAATTTATTAGAAAACTCTTTACTTCTTCAAGATTCTCAAACTTGCCAATACATAATAGACCAAATTATGGGTTCTAATAAAGTACTAGAAGAAGTTACAAATGAAGCAAATGAAGAATATACTCAAGATGAACCTTATCTTCCTATTTTCTCTTTGGAAGGTTCAATAATTGTAAAAGATGACGATTTAAAAGACATTCCTCATATTACAGTTTATGTTTCATGCTTTGACGAAGTTCGTTCTTCCTGGTATTCAGTTCCTATATGTTTGCCTTTAAGCTACTTTCCAAATGAAACACCAATATCGTTTTTAATTAAGCCTGAATTAACTACTTGCTTTAATGAATTTGAATATACAACTGAAGTTTCCTCCGTTAACTCTACGAACTATAATATTGAAGAACTACTGGGCCCTAAATATAGTTATTCCCGCTTAAGTAACATATTGTCTACAATTGGAATAACAGAAAATGCGTCAGAAGAAAGCAAAAAAATTATATATGATTTGGGAAAAGTAATTAATTGATGTCTGAAATAGTATCACTTCAAAACTATTCAATTTACTTTTTAGTTTTATAATGCTTTTTATAAATAGTTCATTTATTTGTAAGGTGATACTAAAATCACACTGTTTAATAAATTTATTAGTTACACGTGTAGTGTGTAAAGGACCAACTTTTGATGATATAGCTGATTCCACAGAATGTTCAGATTGGTCTTGCATTTGATACGGATAACGAATATTTGTAATACTTTCCCCCAATTTGTCATCAAGTTCTTCATTTTCTAACTCATCCCAAGATTCATGAAGTGGTAAAGTGAGGTTCTTCATCAATTGATCAATTTCAATATCTGGAATATCACTATTGTTAACAAAATTAACATTGCCTACTGATCTGGTAAATGCAGTTGACCAGCAGTTGGTCTATTGATGCTCATGGTTATTTTGAGTTCTCATAGATTTAGAATAAGTGAGTCTGTATGGGTGAAATATAATAGTGATGCGCTCAATATTCGAATTCTATCTGTAAAGCTCTGTAATTGAACGACAAGCTCCTTTAAATATTCCATTATCTTTCTCAATATAGTTTTGAAATCATGGAAGGGACCACCACTAAATATATCAAGGTAGTCTCAGAACTTCCTGCTGAGCTCAAACATAAAATCTTTCACCTTTCTATGAAACACATCAATTTGGAAAATAATAATAATATGGATATGTTTCTTGATATTATTAAAACATTTCCTGATTCTGAACTTGATATTATGATTACTGGTGATTTAATGTATAATGAATACACAATGATCTTAATATCAAAGTATTTTGGAAATAATGGCCCTTTAGATGATGATGACTTTGATGATTATGAAAAGGTGTTTGAAACTTTGCAAATTAATTTATTAACCATTGCTTATGATGCACCTGTTGGTAGATGGATTGATCTAATGGATAAGGCTAAACATATTGATATTCATGATTATAGACTGTTAAGCCAACTTCAATTTAAAAATTATGTTGGTAAAGTTACAGAAATTTCAGTTAAGCCAACTCAATTATATTTACAAAATATTTTAACAAACAAAAAGAAGTTTAAAAAGTTGAAGAAAATAGTTATTGACTTTCCCGATGAAGATGAGGATGAAGAAAGTAATGCTGATAGTGATTTTGAAATGGTTAAACAAGATATCAGCAACTTTTCTTTTATTGAAACCCTTATAAGATTAGCAAAGACTTTTGATAAGGTAGAGCTTACTTACTCAGGTCATTCTTCTAACCTAAAGTCTAGAAAGTTGGCAAAATATTATAATGGGGATAAGGGTAGTTTCGAAATAGGAACTTTGCGTGGTCCAATTAATGAGGATATTTTAAAGATTATAAATAAATTTCAAATTTCTAAACTTAATATTGGCCCAGATGAACTTGAAAATATTAATTTTATTTCAAGAATCAAGCAAATTGAAATGATTGATGTTGTTGCTCCTCAAATTAAAAATTATACTTTCAATTCTGAATCAATAACAGAAATTGATATTGCTGGTGATATGGAAGAGTGCAATTTTTCTGAACTAAGACAATTAGACAAAGCTACAATTAGAGGATATATAGACCCTAAGTCGCTTGGAACGTTACCAAATTCTGTTAGTAAAATCAACTTTGCTGTTATCATGAAAGATTCAGCTAAAAAGGGCACTTATAACATCCCTGAAAGAACAAAGCACTTTGAGCTTGCAAATTTAAATAATCTCGATTACTTCAACTTTAGAGGTTCAAATATTAGAACATTAACTTTGAGATGCTTTTCTAAACCAGAAATTTGGCAACAACATGAAATTTGGGAGCAAATACCAATTTCATTAAGAAAACTAAATATATTTTTTGATAAGCAATTTGAAGCAGGATCAATTGCATTTGGACTAACAGTTAATAAAAATAATCCTAAACTACATATTGAGTTTCATAATAATGTTCCGGATTTCATTTTTGCAAGTACAAACACACAAATGTTTCCTTACAAGAACGTTAAAAGACGTGATCGGTTGGGTGTTTTTGGTGTTATCAACAATTTAACTAGTAAAGTTACTATATCTTCTAAATCTAAAATAAATATTGTTTGTGATAAGCATGATAAAAAAGAAATATTAAAAATCAACGGAGGAACTGATAATGGTATGTCTACAACTAACTTGAGTGGTACCTTTGATAATAAATTTCCAATACTTACAATCATCCCTGATAATGTTTCACACATGTCTTCCGATTATGGATCTATGTCCGATTCAGATGATTGGGATGATATGTTAGAAGATGATGAAGATGATGAAGGTGATTTTGCTAATGCAATGGCTTTGTTGAGCTTATTGGGTCATGGTGGACATACCAACCCAACGACACAAAGAGGTGGTAGAAGAGGTAGAGGTAGAGGCAGGGGTGGTGCTACAAGAGGAAATATGGGAAGAGGCTTGAATCTAGGAAATCAAGGGCAGGATGATGATGATGGCTTACTTTCATTTGAAGAATTTACAGAGAATTTGTGGGATCACGGAGAATATTACTATCCAGATAGTGACGATGATGATGGTCCTGAACTAAGAATGTATAGAAATTATTTAATGATGAATACAGGATATTATGGTTGATTTGCGACCATTTTAAGAATTTACAGTTTGTTTATTGAATTTAATTCATAGTTAGTTATATATATTAATTAATTAATCTAGGTAAAATGAATATATTTGCACTATAAAATTTATTTTCACTTTTCAGCTCCCGGTTTAAAAATTGAAAAGCCTTTGATAGTTCCTTGTTTAACAAAAGGTTTGTAAGTTATAGAAGACGATGAGAAGAAATAAGGCACATCTTCTTCCGAACAAAGAAAGGTGATGTCACAGCGTAAAGCACATGCAAACTTAACTCTTGAAGAAATGTTACAGACATGGCCATATGGCATATTTAACAGCTGTGCAATTTCCTTAAACATGATAAAATTACTATCTGATATAGTTTTTTGATGTGTAACTATTACAAGAACCGGATATATAACAATAAAAGAAATAGTGATATCAATAAGTTTCTCGTTTATTAGAATTGAAAAGAAGCAAGAGCAATCAACTATATCTATGAATTTAAAACCTATTTCAATTGTTTTAACTGTTTCAGGTAGTTCATTCCAAAATTCATAATTTGATGTATCTGTAATTGATTTATAATCTAAAACCAAAGTTGAAAGTAGTGAACATTTAGAAAAATCCAAATGGTTTATAAGTCCAGAAACATGTCCTTCAAAATAAACCAAAGTTTTAGGCAAAATATAATTAGAATGTCCATCAGAAATAAAATTATTACCATATAGTTGTATAGTTTTAACAGTATCTGGTAGTGTGTTAAATGAATAAACATCTATATCTGGAAAAATGACTTTTCGTAAGAAAGCAAGTTTGCTAAAATCACAATGTTGAACTTTTCTTGAATCAATTACCAATTGGCGAATTGCACTTTCCGGAGTAAACATTTGGAATATAGATAAAGGTCCAACAAGCTGAATCTTCAATCTCTTTAAGTAATTAATGTTTGACAAAAGATTGATAGATTCTGTATGATCTAACAACTCTAGAGATCCAACCTTTCTGTTTCTTAAAAATCCAATTGTCCCCATAGTTAGTGGTTCACTAGAATCACAACTAATTTCAGAAATTTTAAAATCAATTTTATCAGAAAGGGATGTATACCTTTGAAAAAAAGAAGAAACATTAGAACATTTACCCATATATTCTAATTTAATTTTTTTAACTTTTTTTAACAGCTCCTTTATTTTCTCGATGGATTGAAATTTATCATCAATGGATATTGACACGTATTGAAGGTTCTTAAAAATTGATATATAATCAGATAAAAAGCTAATTCTTTCACATGGAAAATGTATGATTGATGCAACTTTATGAGCAATCAAGAAATTTAAATCATCGTTTCTATAATCAAAATTTATAAGTCTAACTTTTCTAGAGTACCTTACTAACTTTCTCCAATCACCCAAATGAACACTATGGTTAACGCTTAACTGGCTTATTCCGAGTCCTATTAAAAAGTCAGTATAATAATTAATTAAGGAGTAAGACAGAGTCACAATTCCAGTGTATATCGAATCAATAAAAATATGGGTATTTTCTATATTGACTTTTATGCTTCCTGGAACAAAGCTTAATAGTTCCTTTGTAAGAAAATGATAATTTTCCATGATATAAGGGAAATTTAATAAACTGTAGTGCAGCACTAACTGCTTTAACTCTGTGGGGAGAAAGCTTGCAATTTGTGTGTATTTATAAAGGCTTTGACTCATGTATTTTGATATTCAAGAAAAAGTAGAGTGGGGATTGGTGTCTAATACCTTGAACAATCTTTTCAGATCTTTACATAATGAGAAAAACAGACCAAATGCTTGTGTATGGCTGGCTAGTACTAATTAAAGAAAAAAACCACTTTTATTTGCGGATGAAAACATTTAGCGCTTGTTGATCTGAGATCTATCTCCTTTTAATTTTGTACCCATTATTACCCCTAGTACGTACCTACTATACGTGATATAATTAGCATTATTACTTACCCTTTAGCAAGTTGATTCGTAACACAAAGTAATTTCATAACTATATTACAGCTACAAACTCCTCATAAACTATATATCATTATTATGCTGTACGTACTTAGTTTTTACCAGCACCTGCTCTGAAGTAGATGACATCACCATCTTCAACAACGTAATCTTTACCTTTCTGTAATAGTTTACCTGCAGCCTTAACACCAGATTCGTCACCAATTTCAATCAAATCATCATATTTCATAACATTGGCCAAAATGAATGTCTTCATTAAATCTGTGTGAATAACACCAGCAGCTTGTGGAGCCTTTGTATGTCTTCTAATAGTCCATTCTCTGACTTCATCCTTTTCACCAGCAGTGAAGAATGAAATTAAGTCTAATTTCTTTCTCATAGTTAAAATAATTTTAGGAAGAACAGATTGAGCACCAACTTTCTTTTCTTCTTCTTCTCTTTCTTCATCATCTTCCATATGAGATAATCTTTCTTCAAATGAAACTGATAATGGAATAACAACATCGCCTGGAGAATATTTATCAACCCATTCTTTAATTTTTAATAGATGCTTGTTTTTCTTTCTAACAAAATCTCTTTCAGATAAATTAATTAGATAGATGGTTGGCTTGGCTGTTAATAAATACATTGAGTTGATAACTTCGACTTCTTTTGGAGTCCAAATTTGATTAGCAACTCTTTGACCATCTTGTAGCAAGGCAATAATTCTTTCAACCAATTTAGCTTCTTCTTTCTTTTGTTTGACTTCTAAAGATTGACCACCTCTTTTAGTAATTTTTAAAACGTTTTCTAAATGTTTTTCAGCAAATTCAATATCTTTTAATCTTAATTCATTACTAATAATCTCTAAATCTCTAGTTGGATTGACATCACCTTCAATATGAATAATATCAGCATCATCAAAACATCTAACAACTTGATAAATGGCATCAACAGCTCTAATATTAGACAAGAAAGCATTACCTAAACCTTCACCAGCAGCGGCACCTTTTGTTAAACCAGCAATATCATAAATAGTAATATAAGCTGGAACCTTCTTTGGAGGTTTGTACATATCATATAATTTGTCTAATCTTGCAGATGGGACAATAACTCTAGCTTCTTCAGGTTCAATTGTAGCAAAAGGATAATTAGCTGGATTACCTAAAGGACATCTAGTGATGGCTTGGAAAAAAGTAGATTTACCAACATTAGCTAAACCAACAATACCAGATTTCAAATTGTTACCTGGTCTACCTAATAAGATCTTTTTTTCTTCGACGTGCTTCTTTGGAGGCATTTTTTATAGTTTGAATTGATATAAATGTTACGGAGGTGTACAATTCGAATCTCAAAGTTTCCAGTGTTCGATAAATTTCACAAAAATTTTTCTACTGCCATTTTTCTCGCGTGACACCAATTCCTATACTATTACATAATAACTACACAATTACAATTACAATTACAACAACCATCAATTGCCTTTAGTCCTTTTGAATATTGTAATTCCATCCCATCTTGAGGCTCTCAATCTTTGTCCTCCAAAATAGCGGCCATCCATCTTCCTAATACATTCATTAGCATCTCCATTTGATTTGAATTTTACACTCACTATTCCTTCATATTCTAAATCATAAACTAGAACTTCCAAAACTTCTCCCAATTGTTCACATCCTTCTTGAATATCTTCTTTAATATCCAGTAATAATTCTGAATCTTTTGATATATCTTCCAATTTGAAGCAATTTCTCAAAATCACAGTAGATTCTTCTTGTTTATTATTATCTTTTTCATTATCAGATTCTGAGTCCGACCAATTAGAAAGTTTTTTATTGAGCTTTTCTAACCTTGATTGAATTTTAAGTTTCTCTTTATAAGATATTTTCTTTGTAGTTTTCTTTTTATCTGATTTGGAAGAATCAGTTGTTTTATCAAATTGAGCTTTAGTAACATTGATTCTTTTATCATCCCAAGGATTAAACAATGTATCATCTAATAATTCAATTGCTAAATCACAACTCTCTTCTCTTAAGTATTCAATTAAACAATCACCTTTGAAATTACCATCATCATATTTATACATTTTAATTCTTTTTTTACCTGTAGATATATCAACTGCAATAATTCCATATTTACTAAATGTTCTATCTATTTCTTCATAAGTGGTACCTTTTGATAAATTAGATATATATATACATTTATTTTGTTTTCGAAGAGATTCTTTTAATTGTTGTTTTTCAGCTTTAATTAATTCAAGTTTTTGTTTCTTAATTTTTTTTATTTCATTAGTAACATCATCGTCAATGTCATCTTCGTCTTCTGATTCACTCCTACCTCTTTTTTTAGTGATATTAATTGAAGTTGAATTATGATTTGGAGATTGGGGTAGCCATCTTTCTAAAACATCATTATATTCAAATGTTTGATCAGTATCTTCTAGTATCCATTTGTTATTTAACTTATCAAAAGATAATAATTCAGCAATATCCTTCGGAAGATTAGTAGGTGCTTTCCCTTGAACTTTTGATATCAGTGTTGAAGAAATGTATCCAGCCATGATACAATTTGAAAATTATTTGATATCGATAGTTTGTTTCTATAAACACTAATCCATCCATCTGCGTAAAAAAAATACTGAAGCGCGAGTATTTAGGGTTTGTGTTTCACACGACTTGAACCGCGAACATGCTTCAACACTTTAACTTGATCAAACATGAGCTGCTATACCAATACACAGTTAACTAAATATATGCAAACGGCAGGGACTTCAAATTAACAAATTAATTAATTAACGGACAATATATGAAATACAAACAAGAAAGAAAAAAAGTTACGATTAATAGAAAATGCAGTATTAGGAGAAAAGTAAACAACTAGAAAAAAAAAAGAGAACTAAACAGATGAAACTGAATTCGAATGAATAGTATCTATAACTCTTTCGTGTTTAATACGGAATAACTCATCAAAGTCTTCAACCTCTTGCCATTCTTCATACCATTTCTTTTCCAAAATCTTTCCATTACCAGGTAATCCTTCAATAGGAAATAGAATTGTTAAAATTAGCATAACACAAGCTGAAACAATATAACCAACAAAAAACGAAAAATCGTAAACTCTGGTAGCCCCAATTGGAATGTCATATCCAAGGGAACACGCGCCAACAAACCCAGTTATGTTTGGTACAATACCACAGATATAAGCAGCATAAGCACGCCAGTTGACACCATTGGAATAATAATATGCAGATGTTTTATCAGCAACGTAAAAATCTCTTAAAATCATGTAACCTTTTTTAATTAAAAAATAATCGGCAAAAATGGTACCAGCAATAGCAGATAAAAAGACAGCATAAGCAGAAAGGTAAGTAGTAAACATTGAGGATGAAGATAATAAGTTCCAGGGACAAATACAAAATCCAACTATTGCACAAATGAAACCACCTCTTCTGATGTTAATATAAGTTGGTAATAAAGCAGTCATATCAGTACCAGCAGATAAAGAATTTGCACTGATGTTAGTTCCAAGTTGTGCCACTGCAAATCCAAAACTTAGTAAGAAAACACCCCCTCTTGCTCCTCTTGATTCATGATCTAAAAATCTTTCTAAAACATCCAAAGGACTCCAAAGAGTTTCTCCATAAAGAATAGTTGATGCAGATGAAACCAAGATACCAATCAAACATGTTAGTGAAAATGAAACAGTTAAAGTAATTAATTGAGACCAAACAGCTGCAGTTTTGTTATTGGCCATTCTTGAAAAATCAGGGGCATTAACAATTAATGTAGCAAAATTAGCTAAAGAGTTCATAAGTGAGCTAATAAATGCCCAAGTATAAGTAGAACCTGATATTGTGGAGCCTTGTCTGATAACTGGTCCACCACCATCAGCTTTAACTAAAGTCCAAACCAAAAAAGTAATACCAGCAATTGGACAAATTACAGCTTTAACACTGAAAAGATGTCTAACAACATGAGGTTTTAAATAAATAAATGGTAATTGAAAAAGCCAAAATAAGAAAAATGATAGCATTCCAAAGGAAGTAATATTTCCAGAAACTTTATTTGGAATTCTTGTATCTAAATCATTACCAAAGATGGCCATTAACATTAATTCCACACAATTACCACCAATAGATGATTGAACGCCAAACCAAATACAAGCCATAACAACTCTATTTAAAACAGGCCAAAGTGAACCCCAAATACCAAAAGATGAACGACAAGAAACAGGGAAAGATATATGATAATAAGTACCAACTCTAGCAGAAATGGTAACAAAACAAGCACAAAAGAAATAACCTAACCAAACAGTGATCCAAACTACCCACCAAGATAAACCAGCTTGAACACCAGTTGCAGCGATTTGCCATGTATTAATATTAAAAGAATCAGCTATCCAAAAGAAACAAAAGTTATACCATCTCCAAGTTCTTCTTGCAAATTCAACTGGTCTTAAATCATAATTATATAAAAATAATTGAGTTAATGATAAACCTTCATTACCTTCAATTTCAGCCCATTTGAAGTATTTTCTTAAAAAGAACTCTTTTTTTGGTTTGGTAGTAGTTGAGTTATAATCCTCAACTTCATCTTGATAAACTTCTAATTTTTTTGCAGACATTTCTTTTTCATCAGAAGACATATTTTGAAATGTTTAGATAGAGTAAATGAGTATAAATCAAGGGATGGTGATGATATTAGAGATATGTATAGAGTTGAGCAGAGTTGAGCAGCGTCTTTGGTAGATATATATCTGATGTAACTAAGGAATACGAGTTAACCGAGATTGATAAAGGTATTTATTTTATTTAAAAAGTTGGTGATTGATTGAATTTAAACCTGAAAAAACGATATGCATATCATCGGGGATATGTACGTGTGATGCACCGGCCCTCTCCGCGCTTCACGGTTCCTGCTCTGATTTGAGCGCCGGCTGGCTGAGGAGTTCTGTTGTGTTCAGATGGGTGCGTCACCGTGCGTGCCACTTTCCGCAATAGGAGATAATAGGAGAAGATGAGTTGGATAAGATTATGTCGAAATGCCGTTTCATAATCATGATATTTTAGATATTTTAACGTTTTTTTTTTGCTATAAGGAGCCTATAAGACAAGAATCTTAAATTTATAGCCATAGGTCACAACTATAAGTTCCACCATATATATACAGTAGATGTAATGTTTAACAAACACACAAGCTATGTACAACAGTACAACACAATACAGTAAAGTCACTAAAGTGTGATAAAATGTATCAAATGAACGATTAAAATAAATTGTTCCTGGCGGCATGCACTCCGATTGGGCCTATAGCTGTCGAAGTCCCAGTCCGTCCATTAACTTGTATGATATTAATGGAGTTAATTCAATTGAAACTGGTATAAAAAAATAAGCATGCCCTTATTTCTTTAATGCTATAGCTTTGGTCTGGTAAAAAGTTATTATCTACGTAGTATTGTAGTTAATATGAATTCGAGATAAGTTAGTTAAAGGTTTGATAACTTTGATAACTTTACTTTCTATCGATAACCCCCAAGGGCCCCAAGGCCCCCCAACACCAGTCCCAGTGTCCCACATATATATATGCAAAAAACAAATTAATATAAACAACAGAAGCTACCTCTGTTTTATTTAATTCTACCTACCTTCCTTTCGATAACATCAAAAGAAAATAGGTGATTTCATCTCACATTCTAGTGGTTGATTTTTGTATCATAAATTCAAAGTCAGTGTAAAGTGTTTAAATAAACAAAACCCAAAAGAAAAAGCACACAAAACAGAAAAAACAACTTTTATAGAAAAAAAAGCTAATCTATAGGATCAAATTTAATGTAAATGTAAACAATGTACATGTCATATAGGAAAGAAGAATATTTATGTTAAACCACTCTCAGGCATTTTGAACTCACCATCAGGATAAACTAAAGTAGCAGCTTTAGTATAATCTGATCTTAAAGTTGCACCTCCTGATCTGGCAATTCTTAAATATAATTTAACATTATCATTATATTTTAAGGATTCTTTCAATAAATTTCCAAATAATTCATTTGAAGCACTTAAATCATCAATACTTAAACTTGAATTCTTACCATTGTAAACTTCAAGGTCATTAATTAATAATGAATATTTATTGAATTTATCATCAGGTGAAATAAATTCACCATCAATCATTTTTGGATCAGTTTCAGTTATATTCCAACTAATTAAATGGTTTTTAGTTGAATAATCAAGAAAAAAAGGTGGTTTAATTTCACCTGATGGATCCAATCTTCTTAATGCACTTGATGTTTGTTCAATTGAATCCAAACCCCATCTTGAAATCCCATTAACTAATAAACCTAATAAAACACCTTGAAATAATAATGCTGTAAATCCTTTTGTGTTTGTACCAGGAATTAATAACATACCTAAAATATAATGATGAATTCTCAAATTCAATCCTTTTAAATTACCCAGTATAATAATTCCAATAACTAATAATGAATAAATTCCTAAATATTTTCTAAACAAACCAGCTTTCCATAATTGCCATGTCTGAACAACAGCACATGTAACTATAGTTATTATAATAAATGAAGTGGCTAATAAAGAACCAGGTTGAGTCATTATATCAGTCAAAGTTAATCTATCAACAGGTAATCTATCAAATGTAACATTATTTAACATACCAATCCAAAATAATGGATACCATAAGAAAGTTTTACAAATTGGTGAAGAAGGATAACTTAAAGTAGTCTTACAAGCAATTTGCCAAATAACAGCTAATATAAAACATAATGGTAAAAATCTTTGAAATCCTAATGAAAATAAAGAAGGTAAAGATTCAGGGTCTTGAACTTTAACAACTCTTGGAGGGTCAAATGTTAACAGAATTGTCCAAAATCCAGAAATACAAGTAGTCCAAAATGCTAATGCACCATTCTGAGACATAAAAATAACTGGAAATCCTAATATTATATTAGCAAATGCAATTATAGTTCTTGGATCACGACAATTTTTACAGTTTTTTGGAGTTTTTAAAAATTGATATGAAGAAGGAAAAAATGTATCTAGTTGAATTGAATCATCAGTATCATATTGTGATTTAGTTGAATTAAAATTATTTTGTGATCCAACAAATTTAATTCTTGCGCAACCACCAAAAATTGGAGAAATAACACCTGCATGAACAGCAGCACCACAAGGGTAAGAATCTGATCTATAAGGATATGATAATATCTCATCATCATCATCATCATCATCATCATTCTGATGTGGTAATTTTCCACCTCCAACATAATAATTTCTATATTTAATGTTTTGATCACCAATTGGAATTGAAGAATAAGTAATTGATTCAGAATCACATAAAGCAGGACATCTAAATATAACTTCACGATCAATAAAAGGCCCACATTTTTTAGCATTTAATCCACATTTAGAATTTTTACCTTTCCAAATTGAATTTTCATTTCTACATGAAATATTAATAATTTCAATTTCTTTATTTGATTTCGGATCAGTATAGGTTGAAGTTTCAGTTAAAAAAGGAGTTAAAGATTGATTTAAAAACCATAACCAAAATGTATAGTAAAGAATTATAAATGGTAATTTAATCTTTAATGGGAAAGATGTTGAAATTCTATTAGGAAAATTTTCAAATTGTTGAATAAATGAATTATTAAAAGATGGAGGATTATCAGTAGGTTCTTTTGGACCTTTCCATAATTTTTTAAAGAATCGACATGATTTCTTTTTAAGTTTAGTTAAATATGAATCAGTTTCATCAAAATCTAAAAAAGATGATGTATCTGAGTTATAGTTTTGTAATGAAGAAGTTTCAGGATCAAATTGATTTATATCAGTTGAGTTTACGCTTGGGTCATCAGATAAATTATTGTTTTGTGATGATTTAGGACTTTCAAGTTCAATATTTTGCATTTCTAAATCTTCAGAGTATGGTGGGTCCAGGTCCAAGACCCTTGATCTTGATTCAGGTATATTTTGATTTGATAACGACATTGAGAGTCCGGAAGCTAACGGAAGAGATGGTTTGTGTTGAATGTATAAATTTGTATAATCAAGAAGGGCTCTCGGAAACAAATAATAAATGGATAAGGTAGAAGTATTTAAGTAAAAAAAGAAAAGAAGAGAAGACGAAAAAAAGAAGTTGTTGTAGCTATCTAGCCTTATTGATTTATTGATTTCGTATAATTAAAGAGTTCAGAGTTGATCGCGTTAGTTTCGGCAAAAACAGTCCAGAGTAGGTGCAGTAGAGACTCTATAGACTAGTATAGAGAGTAACACAATCAATTATCAATACAATCAATACAATCAATACAATTGAAGGTGTTATAATCAATCATCATCTATTTGACGAAAAAAATAATACAGTGTAAACATTAATTAAAAGTGATTCAAATAATATCATTACTCTGACCCTGTGACTGTTCGTTTCAATAAAAAATTAAAAACTTGCACTGAGTTACTAATATAGAACTTTTCAGAGAACTTGATCAATCAAAGACAACACAATTTACCAATAAACAATTTAAAACCAATATAAACAGTTACAGTGATAAGTTCTTTGAAAGTGAGCCGCAGCCATCATCTCTGCTTACGTAACGCAATTAAATTTTTCAACGTGCGTGCGCCCAAATTGAAATTTCTCGAGACAGTGACTAATAATTTTTAACTAGTAATAATTAAGTGTAATGCTACTTTCCAAAAATTACCCCAGGTTTTCTCCTTTTCTCTTCTTTTCACAAAACTACTTTCCCTATTTCACACATCTTCATCTATTTATAACTTCTATTTATTACTATCACAATGTCCGTATGTTACTTTACTTTGCTCCTTTTAAAACTTCTCCTCCGATTCATACCGATATCTTTTCCATCAGTTCTGTTCATACTAACTTTTTTTAAATTTTAATATTTCTTTTCATTATAGGCTTTTAGAACTGCAACACCAGGCCCAGAAGAATATGATGATCTAAGAATTGCTGGTTATGATCCTCTAATTACTCCTGCTTTATTATCTTCTGAAATCCCAATGACTAGATACTCTGCTCAAACTGTTATTAATGGTAGAAAAAATGCAACTGCAATTGTTCATCAAAAAGATGATAGACTTCTTATTGTTGTCGGCCCTTGCTCTTTACATGACCCAGAAGCTGCCATGGATTACGTTAGAAGATTGAAAAAATTAAATAATGAATTATCAAATGATTTAGTTATTATAATGAGAGCTTATTTGGAAAAACCAAGAACAACTGTTGGTTGGAAAGGTTTAATTAATGATCCTTTATTAGATGGTTCTTTCAAAATTAATAAAGGTTTAGAAATCTCAAGAAAATTATTTGTTCAATTAACTAATGAAGGTATCCCAATTGGTTCTGAAATGTTAGATACTATCTCTCCTCAATACTTATCTGATTTATTATCTTTTGGTGCAATTGGTGCTAGAACAACTGAATCTCAATTACATAGAGAATTGTCTTCTGGTTTATCTTTCCCAATTGGTTTCAAAAATGGTACTGATGGTTCTTTAGATGTTGCTGTTGATGCAATTAAAGCTGCTGCTTGTTCTCATCATTTCATGGGTGTTACTAAAAATGGTTTAGCTGCCATTACAACTACTAGAGGTAATGATTCATGTTTCGTTATTTTAAGAGGTGGTAAAAAAGGTACCAACTATGATGCTGAATCTGTTGCTGAAGCCAAATCTAAACTTCCTGAAGGTGGTGTTTTAATGGTTGATTGTTCTCATGGTAACTCCAATAAAGATTTCAGAAATCAACCTATTGTTTCTTCTTGTGTTGCTAAACAAGTTGCTGCTGGTGAAGATAAGATCATTGGTTTAATGATTGAATCTTTTATTCATGAAGGTCAACAAAAAATTCCTGAACATAAAGAAGATTTGAAATATGGTGTTTCCGTTACTGATGCCTGTGTTTCTTGGGAAACTACTGAAGTTATGTTAAGAGAATTGGCTGAAGCTGTTAGAGCAAGAAGAGCATTAAAGGCCAATTAAAATTCATGGACAATACTATTTTCATTTTTACTCTGGCTTTCTTTCATTTAATTTTTTTTTTCTTTCTTATTATTGTAAACCAAACAAAAAAAAAACTTTAATACACTTTGGTGAAGCATCTCTTTTTTATATATATAGAGTCGTAATAGGTTATATAGTTGATTTTATACTAGAAATAAATGATTAGTGCTGTTAATTAAGCGCTCAAAAACTACAAGAGCGATATGCTGCTACCAAGTTGGTACCAATTAACACTATTCATAAATCACATATCCTTACATCAGAAGAATAACAAAGTTAAACAAACTAACATGTTTTAGATTAAGCCAGAATAAAACTATTATTTAGTTAATGGTCTAAGAACCATTCACTTACCTAGGTTTGAAATACTCTCCAAGGAAAATAAGGTTTTTCTATCTTGTTAGGGAAACAGTAAAAAACTTGTAGCATGAATTTTTTTGTTTCTAATTTTTGTTCTGCTTTTACAATATATCCATAGAAATATCTTTTCTGTTTTTCTGATTACCTTTGCTCCATTCTTAAAACCTCTTTAATTCATTATTAAAGCAGATTATTTGCCCCAGTTCTTTTACATTAAGAAAACAAAAGAAGAATGAATATTAAAGACATTACCAACATGCAAAATGATGAATATCCTGATCAATTCAACCCCAAACTGTTTCCAACTAATTTTAGTGATGACTTAAATGATTTAAATTTACAGAATGAATATTTCTTAGTTGAACATACTGAATCTTTATCCGCTTCAAGTTCCACTGGTAGCAGTGAAGGAAATCCACCAGAACAAATTAATCATGAAGACAATAACAATAACAACATCAACAGTGATTCTAATGAAGAACCCTATATGAATGGAAAATGGAATTTATCTCAAGAAACATTGGTTCACAAAACTATGGTTACTAATCCAGATCAAACTTATGATTCTCATCATCTTAATAAATCAGATTATCCACCTTTCCCTCTATATCAATATAGTGATATCAATCAAAGTCAATCTTATTCTCAAGTTCAAAATCATGGTCAGATTACTGATACTCAATTAAATTTTACAGATAATATGTCAATACCTCCTTATAAAATTCTGGAATCACCATTTTTAAACTCAACAACTCCTACTAATACTTTTCAAAGTTTTCAAAATGTGAATCAATTAGATCTTAGTAGCATTGGTTACTCTACAGTTACTGAACAACAAGATGAACCAGATGAATCTAAAGAAGCTGTTAAAGATGCTATGAGAAAAGCAGTTGTTGCAAAAAGAACAAGAAGAAGAGGTACATCATTTGGTGTTAGTTCAATTACTACAACATATTCAAAACGTAGAGTTAATAATGATTTAAAAACCATTAATTATATTTTAGCTGATCCAGGTTGTACTAAAGCACATTATAAATATACTTATTTATCTGATCATCAAAAATTTAATGGAATTAGATTTGAACATATTCAATTATTAGATAATGAACCAAATATAATTTATGAACCAAATCCAAAATTTCATCCTGAAAATTTATATGAACCTGCTGTTAATAAGAAATCAACTGGTAATGAAGAGGAAGAAGCTAAAACAAAATCAGGTAAAAGAACATCAGATGGAAACTGGTCATTATGCCCATTATGTCCAATTAGAACAGATTCATTAGAACTCATGAAAAAAGATATAGATGATAAGATGTTCAAAAGAAATGATTCAAATTATTTACATCATCTGATTCAATATCATGGTGTATTTTCAAATGGTGATTTGGTTGCAGAACCACAATATAAAGGTTGGGCATCATGTAAAGAAGAGAAATCCCCTGCTGAAGTGATCAAATGTCCATATTGTGATGATTTAATTAAGCTAAAGAAAATTACAAGGACTGGAACAGGGAAAAATAGATTTTTGAAATATTTAAGACATGTTAAAGACCGTCATTATTCTGGTAAAAATATGCTTGATTGAACTGGGAATAGCATCTAATCATTTTTATTTTATTTAATTAATTCACACTTTTTATATAATTCTTGTTTGTTTTATTTTAATACACTGATAAAAAAGTCGAATACGTAAATTAATTAAAGCTGCGCTGGTGGTGAGAGTCCGTGAGAGCAAATTTGTGTAAGGAGATTTTTTGTGGATTGATTTTTTTTTCACTACTGTTGTTCAAACAACTACAAATTATCATTTCAAGCTATTAAAAGATGCTGAATCTATTCAAGAGTCCTCTGATGAGGGCCATTCCAAAGAATCCAGTGCTTGCAACTGTTTCCAGACGTAACTTTACATCATCTTTTATCAAGTATAATACTACTAATAAACCAACTGAAGAAAATAATGAACCAAAAAAATACTCAAGAAAACCATTGTCACGTTTACCTATTGGAGGAGAAGAAGATTATTCTAAAGTTAAATTAAATAATGATCCAATTGAATTTTCAACAGGTAAAGCCTTTTTACTTTTTTTAACTGTTGGTTCAGCTTTAACCTATGTTTTTGTTAATGAAAAACAGAAGATCCAATTAAGAAACGAAGCAGAACAAAATAGAGGTATGGGAAAACCATTAATTGGAGGACCATTCAATTTAGTTGATTTTAATGGAAATAAGTTCACTCATAAAAATTTAGAAGGTAAATTTTCAATTCTTTATTTTGGTTTTACACATTGTCCAGATATTTGTCCAGATGAATTAGATAAGTTAGGGATTGTATTAGACGAATTAAAGAAATCCAATATTGAATTACAACCAATTTTCATTACATGTGATCCAGTTAGAGATACACCAGAAGTTGTTAAAGAATATCTAACAGATTTCCACCCAGATATTATTGGATTAACAGGAACTTATGATGAAGTGAAGAGATGTTGTAAAGCATACAGAGTTTATTTCAGTACACCAAGAGATGTGAAACCTGGACAAGATTATTTAGTTGACCATTCTATTTTCTTCTATTTGATGGATCCAGAAGGACAGTTCATTGATGTTTTAGGTAGAAACTACGAAGCGGAAGGAGCCATTGAGAAGATCAAGGCCGACGTGAGAGCATACCAACCTAAGGCAGAGAGAGAGAAGCAGAAGAAGAGCTGGCTAGGATTCTTGTACAAATGATTAGTTATATAGTTTTACGTGTAAATAGGAATACTCAATACTAAATATCAGCCACCTGCGCCACAGATCCGCCGCGCACCGCCACACGCTCATCATGTTTGTGTGAAAACTTGAATTTGTTTAATTTGGTGGTTGTTCTGCTCTACCAATTGCAATTGGGAAAAACATCAAATCCAAATCTGTTCTCCTCCACTCCTCTCCACAACAGCTCACACACGGTCAAGAGCATCATATAGCCCCTCAAAGCGTTCCCCATATTCTCATGGTATGTCTCTCTTTATCCTTCTTGCTTTCTGTTTACCTAGCTACTGTGTACCTCTTGGTCGCAATTAATTTGGCTAAACCTGTTTACCCAATTTATCGTCTTTTTCCTATTTTCTCTTTTACACCTATACTAACACAATTTTAACGCGTCTTACCCTTATTATAGGTGTTATTCAAACGTAAACCTGTCAAGTTTATTCCTCCTCCTGAGTTACCTGATGAATTAGATTTATCTTCTGATGTCTGGTTTATTAAGGAAACCGGTGAATGGTTTATTGACTATGAAAAATATTTAGATAGAATGAATTATTATAACATTAAGAAATTTGTTTGTGAAACTTCTGGTAATTCCAATTTCACCTTTTTTGAAGCTTTAGATGTTGAAAAAACTGAATTAAAAATGATGGAAGATAACTTCCCTGACCCTGTTAAAGAACCTATTTTAAGATATATCTCTTTCTCAACCATACCCAGAATTGATGTTGTCGTGGATGATGTTTATAGTAAGTTTAAAGATGATTTTTTCCCAGGTGATTCAGTTATGATTAAAACTGATCAAGGTAATAAATTAAAAGGTGTCATTAGGGAGAAAGCAAGATTTAATGCAATTACTTTACCTGATGGTTCTGTTAGAAATGGTTATTGTTCTTATAGAGTGTTATTGGAAAATAATGATGAAATTACTGTTAATGAATCTAAGAGAATTTCAAGATCAAGAAATACTTTTACCAAATTCTACGTGAAAACTTTTCTTAAAATGAGTATTTCAAGATCCAATAAATTTGGTTCTCCTTGGGTTGTTAAACCTGCTCATGCTCAAAAATATAGAATTTCTTTAGAATACCCAGCTAATTTAAAAGAATACGAAATTACTGAAGATAATATTAATAATTTCAATAATAACAAAGGTCCATCAAAGAAAAGAAAACAAGGTCCTAGATCTAGAAATGTACAATCTGGCTCAACTATTGAACATATTTTTGATTCTTTAAAAGAAACACCTCCAACTGGATTAGAACAAGAAGCTGGCCTACCACTATTCCAATGGAAGCATAATTGGTATGAAGCTTTGAGACGTGCTTCTGTTTATTTTGATGATTCTGGCGATAATGGTGATGCAGATTTAGTTAACAAAAATAAAATTTTACAATTATTTGAATTTGCTGGTGTTACAATTTTACCTCAGTTTGATCCGGAAAAAGTTAACTTCATCGTTACTTTAAGACCTTTTCACAATAAAACTGAATATACTTCTGATGATATATTCCATCATGTTCATGTTAAAAAAATTAAAGTTTGGCATCATGAAAAATGTTTCCGTTTTTTTAAATCTTTAAATATAACAAATAGAAAAATTGAACAAGCTCAACGTGATAAATTAATTATTACTGATGCTGCTCAATTAGGTGCAATTGATGGTAGACTGGCTTCTCATTATACTCAAATCAATAACGGCTTTGTTAATATTTTACCAGCTCCTGGTACAGTTGGTTATGGAAATGGAACGTCATTATCGACTTCATCAACTACTACTACAATTCTGAATGGTAAAACAGGTGAAATATTACTGGCTCCAAAAGATTACAAGAGTTCAACCCCAGTTCCAAGACCAGCAACAAAATCAAGATCCACAGCTCCAATGAACGACCTGAAACTACCTTTCACGTCAGTGTCTCTAGTAAAACCAACTTGGAAATCATTAGATAATGTTAAAGATTGTTCGGATATATTGGAATCTTGGTTATTTTTAAATATGTATGCTCCAGCTTTCACACTTGATACCTTCACATTCGATGATTTTTATTCTGCTTTAAATTGGAAAGAAACTGACAATATCCCAAGTTTATTAACCGAAGTTTTCTGTTCATTGTTTAAAGCTTATATGGACGAAGATGGAAAATTATTACTCAATCTTCCAAAATTATCAAGCAGACTACTTAAAAAGAAATATCAATTGAAAAAGGAAGAAAGAGAGAAAGAACAAAATGATCAAAACGAGCAAAATGATGAGAATGAAGAAAATGGACATGCTAATGGTAATGGTTCAAAAGAAGAAAATGGAGATGTTTCAACTGATGTTGTCATAAAAGAAGAAAATGGTTCTTCAAGTAATAATAGAGATCAAGATGGTGATGAACAAATGGAAGATGGCGATGCAGAAGCTGATGATGAAGCTGATTCCGACGATGAAGATGAATTTGAAGATATTCAGCATAATGCTTATTCAATTTTAGAATATAAGAAAACTTCTTGGAAAGAAAGATTATCCAAACGTCAATTCAAAGATGGTGGATGGATCATGATTTTAATTGGTATTTTAACATCTATTGAATATATTCCACATTTCAAACCTGATATTAAAAAAATTTATGAAATTCTAGCTCCTGGTGATGTTGCCCCAACTTTAACTACAATCACGGAAAATTTCCTACTTAATTTAGATGTTGATCTACGTTCTAAATGTTTAACAATGATTATTAATATTTTATTAAATGGTTCAGTTGTTAGAGTATTTATTGAAAAGAATATTGATGATTCGGCCAGTTTAAGAAGAGATAGATTAGATGTGATCAAAGACTTAAAAGGAGCCATTGAAGAAGCTCAAAATTCGCAAAAAGATGTTTTAGATTCATTAAAAGTCATAGATGTTGCATCAATTAAGGTAAGATTAGAAGAAGAAGGTAAAGGTGAAGGACTACAGGAAATGACACCAGAAATGCTAGAGAGAAAGAAAAAAGGTGGTCGACCACTTCAAAATGTTTTACCTTCACAGCCATCGGAATTAGAAAAAGCAATTTGTTTAATCAATCCAGAGTTTATGAAATTAATAAAAGTTAGAACGGAAAAAATTAATGAAGTTGACCGTATTAAGGCTAAGAAGAAAGAATTAGAAAGAAGTTTGAATGAAATTGATTCTCAACGTGTTAGATTCATTGGAAGAGATAGAATGTATAATAGATATTGGTGGTTTGAAAAGAATGGTTTACCTAATTTAAGTTCAAGTGTCGGTAAAGAAGAAGATGATGAAGAAAATGACATTAATGAAGGTAATGATTCAGTCGAGGGATTAGGTGAAGAACAAGATATGTATATTTCTGAAACCTATTTAATGGGTAGATTATGGATTCAAGGACCTTCTGATATTGATAGACGTTGTTTCTTGAAGTTTGATGATGCATCATTAACTAAATGGAAAACTATTTATGATGAAGTTGAAATAAAAGAACAAGATCAAATAACGGATCAAAAACAACATGAACATGAACATGAACAAAAACAAGAACAAGATGAAATAATATTGGATGGAGCTAAAGAAAATACACCTGCTTCTATCATAGAGTCCAACACTGCAATTGTTAATGAATCTACAGATATTTTATTGAAACGTGAAACCACACCCGCTTTTGCAGCTTCTGTTAAAGAATTTTTTGGTTATACTTTTGAAGAAGGTGAAGTTAAAGATTCTCTTGGTAGAGTTGTTTTAAATAAATTTGGTTCTGCGGTTGATTTTGAATTTACGCCATTGCAAAGAAAATTGTTAGAAGAAGGTCCTGATTTATTATTATCAAGTTCTGATTGGAAATACATTGAAAAACCTGAAGATATTGATAGATTATTAAAATGGTTGAATCATAACGGTGAAAGAGAAAGATTATTAAAGAAAGAATTATCTGAATTACAAGAACAGATTAGAAATAGTTTGAATTCAAGAGTTAAATCGTTATCTATAGGAAAGAAATCCGAAGAAGAAATCAATTTAGAAAGAATTATTCGAGAAACAGTTATTTCTGATTTAGAAGAAGAAGACGATGATAATGCAGACCCAGATATTGAAACTGAAGTTGAAGATTCCGATGCTATTATCATTTCATCCTCAGAAGAAGAAAACAAACCTAGAACACGTAGAGCTAGAGCGGAAGAAAATTTGAAGAAACGTAAAAGATCTGAAGAATTAGAAAGACAAGCTGCAAAGAAAGCTAAAAGAGAAGCTAAACCTGCTCAAAGAATAGCTCAAAGAGAATCCAGAAGACGTAAAGAAAGAGAAAGAGACGAAAGAAAGCAGAAGGTTGATGAAGCTAAGACTAGATTAGAAGAATTAAAGGATGGTCTGGAAAGAGAAAACTTGCTCAACTGGGTGAATTCATCTGCTATTGAAAAGTATGGTCACAATCACTATGATGGGCCTAAAGTTATTTCTAAGTCCCAAATGAGTAAGAACAAGAAGAAGAGTTCCAAGAAGGGGTCTAGAAAGTAAATTAAATTATAACTTTGTATATGTATCTTTGTATTTTTGTCATTAATTAAACTAATAAACGTTAGAAAATTTAGGAAAAACATGAAAATCAGAAAATAGGGCCCCCGCGCCGCATTAATTAGAAATCTCTATTTTTTGATCATTCGTTAAAAAAAATTTAAATTTGTTGTATACTTTATTTCTTATCGGTTTCAAGATAGAAAACCTGGTTTGTTAACAACAGAACTATAGACTACCATCATGTTTACTAGATCAACAGCAAGAGCAACACTCATAGCAAAAAACATGGGCTCCAAGCAACAGCTGTTGTCCATCCCTACCACCGTTACAAGTTTGAGATACAATTCATCAGATAGATCAGCTAAAGAATTAGCAAAACAATCACATTTACCTAAAATTCCAAACCCGGAAACTCCTAATAAAGATATTGACCCAAAAATGAAGATGGATAAACCTCATTATGAAGCTGCAAATTTTGATATTGCACCTTGGAAAAAAGCTTTTGGTGAAACCTTTGTTAGTATTTTTAGAATTGATATGGATAATGTTAGAGCTGGTTCAATGGGAGGAGCAAAATATTATTATATGTCGAAAGACCAAGGCTTACAGTATAAAGATGAACCATTATCTGAAACTGCCACATTTTGGTATGATACTTTAGCTTTACCTAGATCATTTGCACAATGGTTTCAAATTACTTCATTACATGTTTGGTTATTATTTGTTAGAATGAGAGCTATGCCTTTTAAAGAAGGTAAAAATTATCAACAAAAGCTGGTCGATAAATATTTTAAAGACATAGAGTTAAGATTAAGTGAAGAAATGAATGTTTTATCAGGTAGTATAAGAGAGACATACATGAAAGATTTCCATTCTCAATTAATGGGTATTGTGTTTTCCTACGACGAAGCATTAGCTTCAAAATCAGATTCAGTGCTTGCAGCTGCTTTATGGAGAAATATATTTAATGGTGATAAGAATGTGGATTTGGTGAAACTAGAAGCTGTTGTTAGATACACCAAAATGCAATTATATGTTTTAAGTAAAATAAGTGATAGACCTTTTGGTTTTGGTGATTTCGAATTTGTTTCTCCTAATGAAACTGTTGAACCATTAACTTTAGAGGAAGAAGAACAATTAAAAGCTGCCACCAAAGAAAAATATGAACCAGAAGGTACCAAGATTTTACCAAGTAGAAAGTCTATTCTCTCAATAGACGATTAGGTGGTCATCTAATCATTCTTTCTCTATATATTCTTTGTTTTTCTTACCTATATAGTTCTTTTCTCCCATACTCTGTAAATATACGTTTGTTACGCTTTAAAAATATTAGTAAATCCATGTTTATCAGTGCACTCAAAAAAAAAAATAATTCACGTAGACTCTTAAACAACAACAAATTCAACAACTTCTTCCCCATTACCCCCATTAAACACAACACACTTCATAATACAATGAGACTGACAACGGATCTTATAGCTGAGGCTTTCAGATTTAATAACCCCGTTGATGAATTCACAATATCTCTTAGAAGTCTTCATATAGCGTCTATCGAATCTTTAGAGACAACTCAAGATATTTTTGAAGCAATAGATTTAACAGACAATGATATAAGAATATTAGATAACATACCTAGGTTGACAAAATTGAAAACATTATTACTTGCTAAAAACAGAATACAATTTATAGAATCTGAATCATCTTCAAATTTGCCAAATTTAATAAATTTATCATTGATAAATAATAATTTAAAAACTTTAAAATCATTAGAGCCTTTAAAGAATTTAAAACATTTAGAAAATTTATATTTATTAGATAATCCAGTTACAAATATTGAAAATTATAGATTATGGTGTATTTCACTGCTGCCTAATTTAAAAATACTCGATTTTGAAAAAATTAAAGATAGTGAAAGAAAAAATGCTAAAGAATTATATAATAAAGAAAATTATGATAAAGTTTCTAAAAAATCACTTGTCTCTGAAAAGTATGACAATAAGGAAGATAAAGAAACTGCTAATATGTTGAAGAAATTAACTAAGGAACAAAGAGCTAGATTAGAAGAAGATATAAAAAATGCAAAAACTTTAGAAGAAACTGAGAGAATTGCTGAAATATTAAAAAGAGGATATCTTTAGCAGTTTTTTATATTGTATATTATTCACAGTGAATTGTATTTACTAAGTATTATAATTTAAGTGTAATTAATTTATAAACTTGAGTCTCTGAGTCTGCAAAGAGAAATAAAACAAATTAGAAAAAACAAAGGTAGTAAAAATAAAATTATAACTCTACATTTATAATATAGTACAGAAAAGATCACCTAACAACAAAATAAAAACAAAAATAAAAATAAAAATAAAAACAAGAACAAACACACAAAAATCAAATATTATTTAGAGGAACTTTAGGGGTAATAGCAGTAATTGAAATAACATTGATTGGAGAATTTGTGAAATCACCATTTTGAGTAATACTATTATTTTGTAATTGTTTTCTTGGATTGTAAACACCGAATTTAGAACCATCAAGCTTAATATTATTAACTTCAGATAAATCTGGAAGATTATCAATTAGTGTAACGCTATTCTTTAATCTAACATGGCATTGGTGGCATACTTCACCCGATGAAGTATCTGAATTGTACCAACTTAGAGACATATTATTATGGCAATGAATGCATTCATGTTTAATAGTTATAGCTTGATCCAACAGGGAATTAGCATTGGAATTAAAAGTAGGGTGGGTTTGAACTGACTCAACACGAAATTCTGGATTCAGAGCTTTTTTCATATCAATCAAATCATGACGAACTAATTCACCACCAACTAAAGGACCATCATTTTTCTTAAATTCTGTAGCGTATAATTTAACTAATGGCATTTCCTCTTTTCCTCTAACAGTTATTTTTCCAATCGATCTTAATGAACACAACTTCAAAGCTTCAAACTCTTTAGTATTAACATCATTTTTGCAGATAACAACGGGACTTAGTTTACCAGATAAGCCACTATCTTTCAACTTAACCATAACTGATTTATCTTTACAAGTTGTATCAATCTCAAATCCAACAAAACAACCAGGGGTATCCTGACAACATGTTAAATGTAATGATTTAGAACATAATCTACAATTGATTAAAGCACCCCCATTACCACCACAAACACCACAAAACTTACCAATATTATTAACTAAAGTAACTTGAGTTCCATGAACAGGTTGTAGAGAATCCGAATCCCCATAACTACAATCATCACTAAATAATGAGCATAAGACATGACACCATTTACTATTTGAAGATCTTTTTAAAGCGTCAGGGATAGAAATTTTATCACCACGAATTGCATTATCATGATCACTCTCTCTAGCATTACATAACGAACACATATAATGAGTTGAAACTAAAGGATGTAAATCATTTGAACATGGATCACAATGCCATTTGAAATTATAAGCTGGTTTATCGCTATCATTCAACTTAATACCATAACAAGAAGCATGAACATTTAAACCACAATTAGTGCAAATTAACATTTCATCTAATGAGCTATCAGTATTATTAGTATCACGACAAACACAACAAGGGCGTGCATCTGGTTTAAACATTGAGCTAAGTTCATTTGAAGACGTCATAGTAGTTGTTATTGATGTTGACAAACCATCTTGAGAATCTTGAACTGATGCTTGTTGTTGATCAAACTTCCCTTTTTGAATTTGATAACTCTTCCATAAACTAGATATCTCTTTCATTGAATTTTTAGTTTGTTGGAATGGATGTTGATTGGCTGCATTTCTGGAATTATTACTATTGGTAAATGGATTAAAAATTTTATATTTACTACTATAACGTGAATTCATACTTTCAGAGATCTTATCAGTTGATTTTCCATTTTCAGATGAAGAAGATGATTTTTCTAGTTTTATCCTTTTATTCTTTTTATTATTATTTGAGTCACTTCTTTCTTCTATTGATTGTTTCTTATCTTTTATTTCATTGGTATTGGAACGTTTTTTACCTCTACCAGTCTTTCGAGTTGATGCAGTTGTAGTATCAGATGATCTAGTATCAGCCATCGAAAAAGTGACTTTAAAAGAATTAGAATCTTCTTCCAATTTAATTTTATTATCATGCTGTTCAGATTTTGGTCTAATATCAACATTTGGACTTGATCTTCTTGAACCTCTACCCGAACCAGAGCTAGATGAATCCATTTTAATCTTTTTACTAATTGAATCAGATGAGGAAGAATTACGTTTTCTATTATTATTATCATCAGATTTTGAATATAGATTTGTAAATCTCTTTGGGTTTTGTTTATACTGTTCTCTTGCTTCAATAATTGAATTTGAATCTAAAATTAATTCATATTCAGTTTTTCTTTTCCAACCATTACCACCTTTTTGTCCCAATTTTTTAATTGTTTCATTTGGTTCTTCCCAACGAACACCATAACGTCTCCACAAACTTGCACATCTTCTACATAAACCATAACAAGTTTCATTTGTTGAATTTGGTAAAAAAATACCAGGGTATCTAAACCATTGAGACGAAGTATTAGTTTTACAACCACAACATTCAAAATTAGCATTTAATTTACTAATTTTATTTGAACTAAAACCACCATCATCATTAGGATCATTTAAATCTAAACCAATATTTCTTGTATTTTTTAATCTATTTTTAGCTCTTCCAGGAAAATTATCCCAAATTAAATGACCATTACTAGTTTTTTTCCAAAGATAATAAAATCTAACAATCATCGAAGAAGATTGACTACCGACATCTTTACAAACAGGATGTAATTCACTACCATGAATTTTAACAGAATTTTCAAATCTTTCAATTTCTTCATCTGAAAACGTTGGTTCTTTTAATGATTCTCTTGTAAATTTACTAACTATATCTAATGATTTATCAGTATCATAATTATTATCCATTAATGTTTTTAAAATTGCATCCATAAAATTTGGAGTTGTTGGAATTAAATCTAAATTAATTGCAAATGGTTCACAATCTTGAATATATCTTTCAATTAATTTCTCCATATCATCAGTAATTGGTTTCCATAATAATTTAACTGTTGAATCACCACCTCTTTCAATATAACCTTTAGGTCTTGGTTGTAACCAATCTGGGAAATTTTTAATATCAATATTTTCAAATTCTTTTGGAACAGGTAATTTTTTATTAATGATTTCTTCTTCTAATAATTGTTCAGGAGTTGGAGAATTTGAATTTTCTCTACCACCTCTAAATCTATTACCACCTTGTTTCTTTTTTCTACCACCTCTATTTTTAGCAGGATGATTAGCATCAGTATCGAAATATTGAACTTTATGATTAAACCAATCAACTATTCCTGTAAATTGATGTTTTGAACCTAGTCTTGAAGCAGCTCTAGCATATGGTCTATCTTGTAAATCTAAAGCATCTTCTAATTTAGCATGCATACCAAGGTATCTAAATGGCCATTCTTCAATTTCTCTTCTTTTTTTAAAAGTTATATTTTTATCATCTTTCAGAAAAGTTATAGCTAATTGTTCATATTTTGGAATTTCATGAGCATGGTTATGTGCATCATTAGTAGAATCAGATGTAGTAGGTAAAGGAGAAGAAGAAGAATTTGAAGTTTGAGATGAATTAATTAAATCATTTTTATGAGCTTCAGCAGCAATAATTGAAGGTTGAGAACTAGTTAATAATTTACCTCTTTTTTCAGATAATTCATTTTCCAAATCTCTATTACAAGAAGCACAAAACCAAGCGAAACCTCTTTTTGGTTTAGTAAAAATTGGTGGATCTAAACATAATAAATGATAATTTTTTTCACATTTTAAACATTGAATTGAATCGGAAGAAGCACACCATTGAAAACATTTTTCACAATTTTTTGGAGCAGATAATAAATCTTGACCTCTACCATTTTCAACAAAAACATATTCAAATCTTTTATGTAAAGCTTCATAATAATTTGGAGGTAAATTAACTAATTTTTTAGTTGGTAAAACTTCATACATTTTAATCATATATCTATCATATAATCTATCAAAATAGAAACAATTAGGTTGACTTCTATATAATTCTATATCATCAATTTCAGATTTATGTTTAACAGTGACTAAACCTCTAAAAGAAGAGATTGGGCATTCATCTTTATGTAAAGAAGCAAATAAATTTCTTGAATCAGTTGCTCTACGATTTAAATCTCTTGGTCTATAAAACCAACAAACATCGAAATTATAATTTTTCACCACATTATTTGTATTTGTTGTTGAATTTGGATCTTTTTTAACAAAATCTAAAACCATTGCTATATAAAAAGGTTCACTTGGAGGTTCACAAATCATATAAATAAAATCACCTTTTTTAATCTTAGTACCATCTTTAAAAACTAAAGTTTTATTATCTACTTTAGCAGTTTTAAAATCCCAAAGTTTATTGAATGTATCATTTGAATTTTGAGGAGGTTGCCAATTTAAAGGTATAATTTCATCAACTGAGGGAAAATTATTATTGCTATGATTATGATTATGATTATGATTATGGGTATTATTATTATCATTGGATGAGGTGTATGTAGTATCTATATCTGAATTCGTTGAATTGGAAGATTTTGGATGAGATTTATTAATGGTATTTGAATTGTTGTTCCAAACAGGGGATCTTTTAATATATTGTCTTTTAGGTTTATCAGAAGAAATTGTTGAATTTGAGTAGTTTGAAGCAGAAGAAGGTATGTCCGACTCTGTTTTCTCTTTATAGTTGACATTCTGAGTTGTCTTTCTCTTGGGCCTTGTGGGAGTTGTTGTCTGATCCTGTGACATTGCTGATTTTTGGTAAAGAAGGAAGTGAACAGAAAAAGGAGAAAATGAGAATGAAACAGTTTAACAGTTTAACAGTTCAGTGAAAAGAGGTCAAAACACACAAACGAGTCGAGTCTTCGACAACCAGACTTTCTCTGTGGGAACAGCAAGAAGAACAGTTAGGATGGCAATTGATACTGTTTCCCTCTCTTCACCACTTCCATGGAATACCCAATTCGATGATGTCCCATCGACGCGCCTGCTGACGTAAGACGTCGATCGGCTCAAGCTAAATTAATTCAATTAATATATTCAACTCAGTAAACAAAAACAAAACAATCGTAATTAATGAATTAATTAGTGGAATTTCCATACAATTTACACCCACAAAACAACAATGGACAGAGACGTGCCTTCAATCCCAGGGACCCTAGTCTCAGATGAAGTCTCCAACTACTTGAAAACTAAAGTCTCTCAAATCTTACACACAAGATTCAATTCTTTTCCAGGTTCTCAACCAGTTAGTTTTACAAGAGAACATTTATCAAATAATTTAATGAATAGAGATTATTTAGTATGTGAAAAATCAGATGGTTTAAGACTACTATTATTTGTCCTTATTAATCAAGATACAAATGAAGAAGGTACCTTTTTGATTACTAGAGAAAATGAATACTATATGGTTCCTGATTTTCATTTTCCAAGAAATAAAAATGATTTAGATAGCTCTCATAATGGTACAATAGTTGATGGGGAATTGGTTTTTTCAAAGAATCCTTATACTGGTATAAAAGAATTAAGATATTTAATATTTGATTGTTTATCTTTAGATATGGAATCTGTAATGCATAAAAATTTATTTAAAAGATTATATCATGCTGAACATGATTTTTTTAAACCATTTATAGAATTAAGAAAAAAATTCCCTGATGTTGTATTCCCATTTAAAATTGGTTTTAAAAATATGACTCAACCTTATAAAATTGATAAAATATTTAAAGAAATGAAAAATTTAACTTATGTATCTGATGGTTTAGTTTTAACTTGTTGTGATAGACCTTATGTACCTGGTACTGATACAACTTTATTAAAATGGAAACCTGCTGAAGAAAATACAATCGATTTAAAATTAGGTTTAACTTTTCCTTTATTTATTGATGATGAATTACCAAAACATGATCCAAATAGAGAATATCCAAATTATGATGCAAAACCTGAATTTAAATTATTTGTTTGGAAAGGTGGTGAAGATCCTGATTTAGATGATGATATTGAAACTAATATTAAAAAAAATGGTGGTGAATATAAAAATTCTTTTAAAAATTATGAAGAATGGAATATTTTAGATGTTTCTGATGATGAATGGAATAAAATGAAATTATCAGGTGAATCTTTTAATGGTAGAATAGTTGAAGTTAGAAGAGATCCTGATGGAAAATGGAGAATGTTAAGATTTAGAGATGATAAATTAAATGGTAATTTTATTAGTGTTGTTTTAAAAGTTTTAAAATCAATTGAAGATTCTGTTAAAAAAGAAGAATTAATAAATTCTGAAAATGAAATTAAATTAAAATGGATAGAGAGAGAAAAAAGAAAAGCACAATTATTTAAAGAACAACAAAGAAAACAATTACAATCACCTGAACAACAACATCATCATATTAATCATCACCAACAAAACCAAGCTCCACCTCCACTTCCACAAAACCCTCCACAACAACAACAACAACCTCAAGATGATGATGAATTTTATGAATCTGATGGATTTGAAGAATTACCAACTTATAAAGCTGAAACGAATAGTCCTAAATATGGTGAAGTTGAAGGTGGTGATAATAAAAGGCGTAAATTGTAAAACAATTTAAAATTTTTATATTGTATATTGTATATTATTATGATTAATTCTGTATATTTTTATTTTTATTTTTATTTATATTTATATTTCTTTTCTTGATTTTTTATTATATTTTTAATAATTGAATTAAACCGATAATAAAATTAAAGAATCTATATTTTATATTTACAAGAAAGAATTATAAAAGTATATATTTATTTATGCATATGATAAAATACATGATTTAAATAATAATTTACCATTACCATTACCAGTAACAATATATTTTCTTTGAGCTAATTTTTTTAAATAATCATCAAATTCATCAAATTTTTGAATTTCTAAAAGTGATTGATATTCATTAAAAATTAAATCAAATTCATATAAATTTCTTAAAATTAATTCAATTTCATTAATATTAAATTTTTCAACATTTAAATTTTTTAATCCATTATTTAATTTTAATAAATTTGTTAAATTTTGATCGAAATCTTTAAATTTTAAATATAAATTTGGTTCTTCTTTATTTAATGCAACAGGTATAGTTGAATTTGTTTTATCTTTACCATTAATTGATAATAATACACCACCTTTTTGAAAAACTTTTTCACCAGAAATAAAATCTAATAAATTTTTTATAATTGTAAAATTTTGAAAATAAATAAATTTATTTTCACTATTTCTATATTTAGTTGTTGCATTTTGAATAAAAGTTGAAAAATTATCAACTGTTAAAAAGACTGGATATAATGTTTGTTTTGATAATTCATTTAATAAAAATGTTAAAACATAAGTTGAATTAGTTTGTTTAGTTAAACCAATTTCAATTAAATTTAATAAATTTATATTTTCATTATCTTTAATAAATAATGATGATGTAGATTGTTGTTTTTTAGTATTATAAATTGGTATAAAATCAGTTGATAATGGGATTTTTGATAATAAATCTTTATTTAAATTTTTAAATTTTTTTAATAATTTTTTTGATGACATTTGTTGATCATATAAATTTAAATCTGAATTCAATTTAAAATCAGTTGAACCATCAACTAATGATTCTGGGTTTGAAATTGGTAATAAAATTGAATCTTGAGATAATGTCATTGATTGAAATTGTGCTAATATAGTTGATTTACCACAACCTGGTAACCCAGTTAAAATTAATCTATTATTTAATGATGATTCATTTAAACAATTTTGATAAAATTTAAAAATTTCAGAAGTTTCTCTTTCTCTGATTAATGTTGTAGGTCTTGGAAAACATTCATTAAATTGACCAGGTAAAAAAGAACCTGCAATATACATTTTTTTTAAAATTGATTCTTCATATCTAACAATTTGATTAGCTTCAAAATCATTTAAATTTAAAGTTGGTAATTTATCATAAACATCTTGTTTTCCTGTAGCTCTTTTTTTATAATTTGAACTAACTAAAGCTTTTGCAAAATTTTTATCATTACCAGCACCTTTTCTATTTTTTGAAGAATCATAAACTGATTTTTTATTAAATGATTTTTTAATAGGAACAGCCAATTTAAAAACAGTTGAGGAGAACTGTCTAGATGAGAGTAGTATAGGTCTAGCTAAGGGTATTCTAGAAGTAGCTCTTAACATCATGGATGGTGTGTTGGGGACTCAAATCAGTTATTTCAACAACCTCTTTTATAATTCTCCATGTTAATTTGTCGATTTTGAATTGAAAAAAAGGAGGCGACGGCGACTCGTGCACGTGACGTGGGTATGCGTCGGTGCACGTGATGGTGTCTCACGTGCAAGCTATTGCAGCGCGCGCGCGATGGCCATCGGCAACCTGCGCTTAAAGGAGGAATATGCAATAAATTTTTTTTGTTTTGTTTTTGTTTGAAAAGTAAATTATTCACTATAAACACAAAAAAGCAAATTAAGAAGCCAGCAGCAGTAAACAACATTTAATACATTTAATATGACTTCCAGAATAATGCCAAACAGGAAGACCATATTAAAAGAAAGGAAAGAGAAGACAAAAAAAAAAGAATAAACACTGTAGTTTGAAATGAAGTAAAACAAAATATAAGTTAACATTGCATATTATTGCATGAGTTGTTTTAAAAGACTTAATTCAGATATTAAAAAAAAATTCATCATTAATTAATTAAATTAGAAAGAGATTATTATATAAGAAGAAGAAAATTAAACGCAACAATAAAAAAATTAGGAATTAAAAAGGAGGAAAGATAAAAGCCGTTAAAATACGCTTTATCAATCAATATAGCTAATAACAACAAACAGTAATCAATATAAAGAATTGGAAAAGAAGAAAAAGTAAAATTAAAGGCGCTATAAAAAAATTAAAAGACAATTAAAATAAGACAAATATGTGAAAATTTGCTTGATTGATGATTATAATATAATTATGATCTAATAAAAGACAATTAACAATGCAAAAAAAATGGAACTAAATGAGAGATAGAAACAAATTTGTTGATGATGAAAAGCCTGTTAAAGAAAGCATAATAAGGAATTGTATTAAAACACATAAAATGAATAGAAAGAAGCAACAACAAAAAAACAAAGATGATTAAATTAATATATTAATTTATTTGAATTAAATTAAATCTAATGTAAGAATTTCTTAACTTTAGCAACGACTCTCTTGAATAAACTATCTTTCTTAGTAGTAGTAGCTGGAGTAGTTGTTTCTTCAGTAGCTTTAGCTGGTGCTTCAGTGGCAGCTTCTTCAGTGGCTTTAACTGGTTCTTCAGTGGTAGCAGCTGGAGTTTCAGCAGTTTTTGTTTCAACAGGGGTTTCAGCAACTGGTTCAGCTGGTGTTTCAGCAACAACGGTTTCAGTTGGTTTAGTGGCAGCGGCCTATAACAAAATTGAAAAACAGGAGTTAGTTGTTAGTAAAAAATTTTCAAAAGGGATAAGATGAGGTGATTGCAAATTCCAATAGCGTGTTTCATAATTGAAGTATATTGAATTTATTGTAAAAAAGGAGAGAAAAACATACTTCAGCAGACATTGTATTAGAGATTGATATAAGGGTATCTATGGATTATGATCAGAATGTTGACTTGAAAGAAAGAAAGAGAGGAATGGCAGGAAAAGGAAAAAGGGCGGGAGAAGCTGGGTATTTATACTTAATTTTTTTTTGAGGATAAAACTCTCTGTTTACCAATTCCTTCTTTTTGCTTCCATCACTAAGGCTGAGACACCAGGCAAGGCAGGCAAGGCAAGCGCACACCGGGACATCTGCCAGGGTTACTAGCACAACACGTACGTAGTCCTGCCTTCTGTCCTAGCTAGCTGTGGTACATAGCTCTGTTCCTTTGTTAATTGTCCTGTCGTGAGACCGTACCTATATAGAGCTGTAGCGCTGTGGCTAGCGCTGTGTACGTGTCCCGAGAGACAGTGACTAAAATTAGATCATCTTATTATTTTATTAATTTTATTGGATCTTTCTGGAGAATTCTCTTATAATTATTTCATTGTATTATCATCATATATCATCACTATATCACCATCACCATCACCGACGATTCACCGTATTATTCAATGATCATGCGTATAATCCTTATCTTTCCAATACTCATTTACATGATTTACTCCTTTGAATTCTATAAAACTTAATTCAATTATCAGTCAATTATCAATCAATTATAAACTTGAAACAGTTCATTTGGAATTCGATATTATATACTGTACATGTTCTGTTCTGTTCTAGCCTGTATAACTATAGTACATGTTGTAGTACAATGAGTTTTAATTTCTCCTACATTTCTTACATTTCTACATTTCCTATAGAAACTATATGATACGTGGCTTACTATATATACCAGCTATTTCTCAGCCAGCCACCAGTACCAGCCAATTCTGATGATTCTGTTTCGATTTATCTTGAATTCTTTAGATTGTATATAAAAAAGTTAAAAGAAACCCTGATTCCCAAATGCAACAACTATACTGTACTAATTAATACAATGAAATAATAACAAAACAACAACAAAACAATTACGTACTATAGTACAGCTATATATATATAGCTATAAACAACAACAAGGATCGATGCATATGGCTATGCCATGGCTCTTCTTCTTTGTTAAATTTAAAATTTTAAATTTGTTTAAAAAAATTGTTATATAAAAAAAATTTTTTTTTAATGATGATATAATATAGTTCAAAGTTCAAATATAGTTCAATTTTCTCAATTATTTATCATAATAATCATTTCCAATTATATAGCAGTAGTATACTTTTACCTATTTACTGTTTAACTGTTATATAGCTAGCTGTAGTATAATATAATTTGGGCTGGCTGTCATTAGTAAGTAAGTATGCGGTGCGTGCCTGCAGTCTTACACAATAAGTTAAGTTAAAACCCTTTTGACAGCTACCCTTGAGCGAGCCCGTATTTTAGTGTTTTTATTTGGGAATCGGGATTATAGAAGTTATGTAATTAACTTAGTTATACTTATATTGATTATTGATATCATAGTACAAGGATAATGAAGATACAGCTAGTATAAGTTAATCAATAAAACCCAGTTGAAGCACGTGATCATTTAGCTGAATCAATCACGTGCAGGACGGTGCAGCCAATCACCAGCGCGGAATCAAATAAAAACAAAACAAACCTCTAATATCTATCTATTGTACTTCTTTCTAGACTTCTCAAAAAATGAGATTCATACCTACCACACTGATAGTGATACAGCGTAGTAATCATACTTAGACTTTCATATTAGTACTAGTAGTATTAATAATCACAATAGTCACTCATGATCATGATTCATATTATCTGCCGCTGAATATGGAATTGCAATTATTTAAGATTCCTTCAATTCCTTCAATTCCTTCAATTCCTTCAATTTAAATCAATTAAATCAATTTTAATTATAAATAATTATCAATAAAACAACCAAGTTCTGTTATTTCAACCAATATATTTGCAATAAAACTACTGTAACACCAAATAGTAAATAAAATGGTCCTCTCGACACCCGTGCACCGCTGTTTCTTTTTGTTTCGTTTTTCTGACTTGTATCGAACCAGCTCCTGCCTGTCCTTTCTCTTTATTGCCCTCTTCTCCTTTCCCACAACACTAACTATTATCAGTTACTCTTACTACTCCCTCACTTTCTTCATCCTGTCTACCTTTCATCTCATTACTACCCTCTTAATACCTCTCTCTTGTCACCCTACTTAACTACTCCTCAAATCAAATTTTTAATTTATCTTTCTTAAATCATGGATCTCAGAGTGGGAAGAAAATATCGTATTGGAAGAAAAATAGGTTCTGGTTCCTTCGGTGATATCTACCTTGGTACAAACATCATTTCTGGTGAAGAAGTTGCCATTAAATTGGAAAATGTTAGAGCTAAACATCCTCAATTAGAATATGAAGCAAAAGTTTATAAAGCACTTTGTGGTGGTGTTGGTATCCCTTTTGTTAGATGGTTTGGTACTGAATGTGATTATAATGCAATGGTTATAGATTTATTAGGCCCTTCTTTAGAAGATTTATTCAATTATTGTAATAGAAAGTTCTCATATAAAACTGTCTTATTATTAGCTGATCAATTATTATGTCGTATAGAATTCATTCATGCTAGATCTTTTATTCATAGAGATATTAAACCTGATAACTTTTTAATGGGTATTGGTAAAAAAGGTTCTCAAGTTAATGTTATCGATTTTGGTTTAGCTAAAAAATATAGAGATCCAAGAAATCATTTACACATTCCTTATAGAGAAAATAAAAATTTAACAGGTACTGCTAGATATGCTTCAATTAATACTCATTTAGGTATCGAACAATCAAGAAGAGATGATTTGGAATCATTAGGTTATGTTTTAATTTATTTTTGTAGAGGTTCATTACCTTGGCAAGGTTTAAGAGCTGCTACTAAAAGACAAAAATATGATCGTATTTTAGAAAAAAAGATGGCTACTCCAGCTGAATTATTAGCAAGAGGTTTACCAACTGAATTTACTCATTATTTAAATTATGTTAGATCTTTAAGATTTGATGATAAACCAGATTATATTTATTTAAGAAGATTATTTAGAGATTTATTCATTAGAGAAGGTTATGTTTATGATTATATATTTGATTGGACAGTGTATAAATTCAAATTACATCAACAACAAGAGCAACAACAACATCAGCAACAAATAGATGATATCGATGAAAAAGATAAGCATCCTATTAATGTTAATCCTAATCAACAACAATATTATCAACCACAACAATCTAACAATGTTAAACCACTATTACAACAAGCTCAAAATCAAGCTGTCCAAGTTCCAGATCCATCTAATAACAATCCTCAAGCTTCTTTTACTAGAGCAGCTCAACATACTACTACTACAACTCCACAAATTCAACAATCTACAGCTCAACAACAATCTACAGCACAACAATCTCAACAACAACAACAACAACAACAAACTTCTAATCCAATTTGGTTGTAAATAAATTGAATGATTGTTTTGTTAATACAGAAAAGTTGATGAGTTTTTTAGAATATTGAAATTTATTATTTGTATGTGTGTGTGCTATTTAAAACAATGGTGTGGAAATTTGCTATATTCCTTTTTAATCAACCAGTTTACCCTTGCTAACACAACTCAAGCAAAATAAAACACATTATTCTCTTGTATATGCTAGTTGTCTGTTAGGTTTTGATTTGCCTAATATTTCATTTAGAAACACTTTACTTCATCACTTGTTTTCAATTTTATTTTCTTCTTTTACAGTGTTTTTTTTCTTTTTTTTTTTGCCTCTCAAATTTGTCGTTAATAATAATCATATCTCATAGTATTTCATCATATATATCATACAAGCATGCATTAATTATTTTTTTCTTGTTGATTTGATCAAATACAAGAAAAAACACTCTTATCCCCCTTCCCCCTCTCTCTATCCCTTTTATTAATTATAATTATCTTGTTAATTCTTTTGTTTTTCTTTACTTATAAATCGTTAACATGAATCTTATTTTTTTAAATACATACATTTCATTTTACTTAATTATATATTATTTTTTTTTTGAACTCTTTGATTGACTTACTTTTATATATAGGATGGTTTGAGCGTTTTTCATTCTTGTTTTTGGTTGTTAATTTTTTTTTTCAGTCAAGTCATTCATAATTTTATTTCGTTATATTAATTTTATTTTATTTTAATCTATAAACTTAAACCCAATAAACTAGTTTTGTATAATTATTGTATAATTTGATTGTTTCTGTTAGTGCGAAATACAGTACGTGGATTACTTATTAGTAATCAAATCAAAACATGAGGAGTTCCTCTGTCAGTATGAAGACAAACTTCGTCAGGTGTACAACTGGTAGTATAAGATCCTGTTTATTGCCCAATCATTCTAAATATCTAGGAATTGACCACTGTTTCAAAAGCTTTATCACTCATAGATCATTAAGACAATTATCAACTGATACAAGAACTTTTAGAAAAATGTCAGATATTTATTTTGGTACTACGACAACTTTAAATAGATTTTCATTTTTAAGAAGTGATAAAAATTTTATTAATTATTGTTTTGATGATAATAATAATAGTAATCATGAAATTCAATTAGTATTTTTTAAAAGAGATCATTCAAATCAAGTTATTAATCCATATATTATCAAAACTAATAATGGTAATAATAATAAAGAAGTTGAAGTTAATAAATCTATTAATGATAATAATGAAAGAACAGAAATTAAACAAGGTGATCAAGATTTAATTAAAGATGAAATTAATTTATTAATTTTAAAGTTATCAAAACAACCAAATTGGATTAAATTATTACTTAAAAATTGGTGTGAATTGAATCATGAAGAAAGTGAATTAATTAGAGATCAATTAGGTATTTCTGTTGTTTTCTTAGGTTTAGATGAAGATGGATTTGATGATAAATTTATTACTTGTGGTAATTCATTAACTAAAACTTTCAAATATTTAGATATAAATAATGATAATAATGATAATGATTCATCATCATTAAATTATAATAATTATAAAGGTGTTCCATTCTTTGCTATTGAAGTTTTTAATAACGAGAAATTAGATAATTTTTTATTAAGTTTAAATAATAAAACTAATAATCAAGAAATTACAATTGGTTCACAAATATTTGATATTTTAAAATTATCATCTAATGAAGCATCAATTTATTCATATTCAAAAATGTATTTAGATTGGTTAATGAAAAATCAATTTTGTCCTGGTTGTGGATCAAAAGTTATACCAATTGATTCAGGTACAAAATTACATTGTACATCAAAAAAGGAATTAGATTGTCCTGTTAAAAGAACTAAAGTTAATAATGTTCAATTTCCAAGAGTTGATCCAGTTACAATTATTGCAATTTTATCAAAAGATCAATCAAAAATTTTATTAGGACATAATAAAAGACATAGAAAACAATATGGATCTAAAATGTTTACATGTATTGCTGGTTTTATGGAACCTGGTGAAACAATTGAAGAATCAACAACTAGAGAAATTTGGGAAGAAACAGGTGTTAAATCATCAAAAATTAAAATTTTAAAATCACAACCATGGCCATTTCCAGCATGTTTAATGATTGGATGTCATGCTGTTGTTGAATTTAATGGAATTAATGAAATAATCAATTTAAATTTAGATAAAGAATTAGATGAATGTAAATGGTTTAAAGTTGAAGATATTAAAAAATTAGTTCTAGGTGAATCAGTTGAAGAAATTGAAGAATTAAAAGGTGTTACTATTCCTTTTAAAGGTAGTATTGCCTTTGAATTGATCAAATCAGCTGTGATTCCTGAAGAAAAGTCACGTTTATAGTATTATTTATTTATTTATTCTTACAGAGTAGTTTTTCACGTTTAATTAATGAGATCGCAATTTGTACGCGTAATTACTGTAACCTCTCTTTTCTTAACAACTATCAAGACAGATAATGTTATTAGCATAGATGGCAGATCAATATAATAGCAGTCCATTGCACCTACAATTTGCAGCTTCAACAAACAATATAATACCCATCTATCACTTAATCTCTGCAATTTTTCCCTTTGGTAAGAATTGTCTATTAACAATTACAAAATCAAGTTTATTATTTTCAATTACTGATAATAATATTTGTAAAATCATCTTAACTTTGGATAAAAGATTGTTCTCAAGTTATGAATTCAATCCAATCAAAGTCACATCAACTATAAATCCAATAACTGTTGCTGGTGGCAAAGATGGTGATGTTAGTGAGACCGAATCTGAATCTGATACCGATGATGGACTAAACAATAAAGATAATGATAATAATAATAATAATGATGATGATGATGATGATGTTTATATAAATGCCAATTTGGATTTGAAATCATTGTTAGAAACTATCAATATTCATTTACCTCATGAAAAAGATTCAACTGAAAAAATTAAATGTATTTTAAGTTATCAAGGTGATGGTTATCCATTTATGTTAACTTTTGAAGATGATTATATTATTGAAAAATGTGAATTACATACAATGGTTATTGAAGATCGTGAACTTCAAAATATGCAAATTAATAAAAAAAAGAAAAATAAAAATAAAAATCAAGATAAAGATAAAGATAAAGATGATGTTTTTAATGATGATTTTCAAGATGATAATAATTATGATACTGAATTTGTTGATAATTCGATATTTCAAATAGATATTTCAAAAGTTATATTCGATATTGTTTTAAAAAGTTCTGTTTTATTTGATACAACAAAAGATATGAATGATTTACATACTGCTGAATTCATTTTATATGTTTCAAATGAAAATATTAATTCATCAAATTTAAGAGATCATAAAAATAAAAAAGTTGTCTTTATATCAAGATCATCAGAAGAAGCCATGGGGTTTTCAAAAATTGTTATACCAACAAGAGCTGCATTTTTAAGAAGATTAGATATATATGAACCTGAAAAAAAGTTAATAAATAATGATGATGAGGATGATTATTCATTAATGGATAATACAGTTGATCTATTGATAAATGATAGAATTAGAAAAAAGAAATCAGATCCAATTGAAGTTACTGAAATGGTACCTAAATCTACTAATGTTTCATCATTTTATGATTTTAGTTTCTTTTCAAAGACTAAAAACGCATTAAAATTAGCTAAATCAGTTAAAATTAGAAAAGATTTAAATGGTTTAACTTCATTTTCAATGTTAATTGATCCAATGCCATTTTTTGGTCAATCTAATATTTTTCAAGGTACAAATATTGAATTTGTTACATTAGAAACTGTTGCAATTGAAGATAGATTATCATCAATTGATAATTATGATAATGATAATAAATTTTTAGAAAATGAAATTAATAAAAATCTTTTAAAATTTGGTTATCATAATGAAAGTATTAAACAAATGATTAAAGATGATGATAATATTAGAACAATTAGAATTACTGGTGACGGACAATTAACAACAATTGATGACTACTTTAAGCCCGCCCTTTCAAAACCACAATCACCTGCACATTCAATAACACCTCCTCCTGATCATATCTTTGATATTCCTGCTCCTCCTAGTGCTACTGCTCCAAATGTTACTACAACTCAAGCACATGGATTCCAAATGAGTGAAGCATTGGCTAGATCCGTTTTAGGTCATGCTCCACAAGTTTTAAGCTCTTCAATTAATAATAATATAGATGTTAATGGTACTGTTGAAGAATTGATTCCTCAAGATCAAGAAAAAGATAACAAGAAGAAGAAAACTAGAAAATTGGGTGCTGGTAATAATAAAAAGTCTAAAAAGAAAAAGAAAAACAATAATGATATTAAAACTGTTGGTGGTGCTATTGAAATACCTATTTTTATTTGATTATTATTTTGTAGCTTAATTTGTAGTTTATTTAAATAGAATATTCTTTAGTTTTCTTTGCTTTGTACTAATTACTCAATGACATCATCATCAAGGATAAGAATATCGTTAAAGATTGAGTCTTTAATGATAGGTTCATAAATGGAGTTCATTTCAAAACAACTCCTGAACTTGGGATTTCTGGAATATGTCAGCTAAAATCATTGAGCAATAAATATTGGCAAGTGATCTCTATATTCAGAATTGTTTAATTTTCGAATATATTAAAATCTTTATTCGAAAGAGTGTTAAAACTTAACAGTTTTATCTGTTGATTCTGTTATAGGTGCTTTCAATAGTATCATTAACATTAACATATGAGTTATATTGACTGTATTACAGTAGAATATGCTGTATATGTTTTTTTTATGAAGGTGTTTAACTGCTATAACCTAAAAAGGCTAAAAGACAGATAAGATCAGATTAGATCAGATAAGATCAAATAGATCAGATAAGGATTTTGTTAGTGTTTTTGAATTTAGCTGGTATATCCTGTATTTTAAATTTTTCTATTTCATATTCTTTCACATTCTATATGCTTCCATTGGATGTTTTAGCTGGTGAAACGTTGATTTAATGGTGGCAAATTCATCTTCTGTAAGTTTCCAACTTTAAATTAGGTGGTCTATAAATATGAGTAGATTTTCCCACTTTTTTGAATTCATCTAATACATAGTTTCTTCTTCTTCTTTATCTTCATTGTGAAGTCTAATCGTTTTTGAATAACTTGGGTCGTTCGTTTTAAATAACATATTATTATTAAAGTCATGGCTTATACTAGAAGTTCAGTTAAATCTACCAAAGTTTCTAAAACTACTGAATCAGTTAAATCTGTTAAGGTTAAGAGGGCAAATAATTCATCTTCTAAAGATAAGAATGGGTTTAAATTATTCATCAATCAAAAGAATAATACTATTAGAACAGAAGAATATGTTAAATATCCATTAAGTCCTTTAATTTCATTATCTTCTGATGCTTATGCTTCTGATTCATCGTCAGTCGATTCTACTATTACAAGCCCTACTTCTTCACCAATCCAAGAAACTACTAGTTTAACTCCTATTAGATCTTATAAAATGGAGATTGCTTATTTAGTTACTCCACCAGTTAGTCCTGATAACGTCTTTTTAACTTTAGATGAATTATCACCTTCTGCATCAGTTAGCCAACAACAAGTTGTTAGACCTGTTTCTGCTTACTTTGGCTCAAACCATCATGATTATGAATGCATTCAAAATCCAACTAATGAACTGAAATTTACTATTAGATTAAGAAAAGGAAAGAATGGTTCAGCTTAAAGTAATGAATTAGTAAAGTTAAACTATTGAGTGGTTTAGGTTTAGGGGGTTATTACTACTACTGTGTGTGGTTTCTTGCATTTTAGCTTACAAGATGAGTCTTGTTTTGTACTCTTATTTTTATTTGTAAATTATGGATTGTCTTTAATAAAACATTTTATGGCCTTTAAACTCTTTAATCTTGTAGTTTATACTGCGTATAAGAAGTTCAGTTCGCTTTGCTACCATTGCTACCATTCTAACTAGAGGGCTCAAAACCCTCGCTCTTTGCACGTGACTATTTACTCGCGCACGACCTGGATCTCTTTCCTACTCACAAAATTTCTAAATTTTTCAGTCAATTTCCTAACTCTTAATCATTTTTAGAAATTTTCCCTTTCATACAACTGACCAGATTATCTGAGGAAGAAGTTAATTCACTACAAATTTTATAAATTAAAAAAAATGTCTGACGTCGAAGAACAAGTCCAAGTTGAAGAAGAAGAAGTTGTTGTTGAAGAAACTGGTTCAGTTTCAATTGAAGATTGTTTACAAAAAGTTTTAAGAACTGCTTTAGTTCATGATGGTTTAGCTAGAGGTTTAAGAGAAGCCACTAAAGCTTTAGCCAGAGGTGAAGCTCAATTAGCTGTTTTATGTGATTCAGTTACTGAAGAATCAATTATTAAATTAGTTGAAGCTTTATGTAATGAACCAGAAGACAAAATTCCATTAATCAAAGTTTCTGATGCTAAACAATTAGGTGAATGGGCTGGTTTATGTGCTTTAGACAGAGAAGGTAATGCTAGAAAGGTTGTTGGTGCTTCATGTGTTGTTATCAAGAACTGGGGTGCTGATACCGAAGAAAGAGCTGTTTTATTAGAACACTTTTCTCAAGAATAAGTTAATTAATTTATCTTTTGTTTAATATGTTTATAAAATAATAAAATAAAAAATTACCCTTTCTAAATTTACTGTAATTATCTTGTACTATAATGTAGGAAACAAAGAGGATATACGTAGAGAGAGAACTTTTAAAATTCATTAGGGAAAGAAATGTTTGAGCAAAAAGGAGTTAAAAATATGAAATAGAAATACGTAGAGCTAAAAGTAATTAAAAATAACCTATAAAAGTGGAAATATCAAAAGATAAAGAGTATAAAAAGATAAAAAAAAATATGAGGAGATATAGATATGTTAAGCCTTATTAAAAAACCTTAAGGACTTAGAATATTAAGTAAAAATATAATAGTAATACTAATAGTAATAAAAAGAATATGAAGTAATAGACAAAAAAAAAGACTAAAGAGATAAAATAAAATAAGCATAAATAAAAACACTGTATAGAACTGAGAGATAATCAACAATAGAAACAAAAAGTTCAAGAAATTCAAAAACAAAACAAAATAAAAGAGTATTAACTAGTAATATGAGAATAGAAAACGCAAACACTGAACACACAGACAAAACTAACTGAAGCAACACATTGGAAATAAACACAAAAACCTGTAGTATAATTATAATAGAAAGGAACGACAAATTTTAAATATCAATCAATTTAACAAAAGTGAGTGAATAATAAAAAAAAAAATAGCACCATTGATTGAGAGATAAATTTGTAGGTAGAATAATAAAAAGAGAGATAGAGAGAGAGATAAAATAAAAAGAGATTGATCAAAATGATAACTTTTAAAGATTTTATTTTTAAAAAAAAGGGATTATTTTTTTTTTTTTATTTTCTTTAGGAGGAATATTGCATTTTTTTTTCTTTTTAATTTTTTTTTTCTTTCTGTAACGATAGGAGTAAAATAAGCATTAACACAAAAAAACAGATCAACCTTGATAAAAGCAGTAAGTAATAAAGCAAGCAAAAAAACCAAAAAAATCAAAACTAGGAAGTAAAACGCAAATTTTTATAATATATATTTTTCATTTTTTATGTAATTTAAAGTTCAAAGTCCATTTCATCACTGAACCCTAAATCATCATCATCATCAACAATAGCTGAATCACTTGTTGTTTTATTATTATGATTATTATTTGAATTTGAATTATTATTATCATCATCATCTTCAAAATCAACATCAAAGAAATCATCATCAGATCCAACAATTTTAGAATATAATAATTTAGCTTCAGTTATAGCACCATCATAACTTATTTCAGTTGATGGCATATTTGAATAAATTATACCTTTATCAGGACCATCTATTGAATTATTTATTGTATTAAAATCTTCAGCTTCTTGAGAATTAGCTCTTTTAAAAACATCATTTGAAACAACACCAAAAGGTTCAACAGAAGTAAATTGAGTAAACATTAATTTAAATAAATAAGTTAATTTTTCTTTTGGAGCAAAATTTTTAAATGATTTACCTAATTTAACAGAATTAATAATTGAATAAGAACCATCAGGTCTTAAAGAAAAATCAGATTCATTTAATTCAGAATCAAAACCACTATCTTCAGCTTCTCTTAATATTGAATCTTCCATTTTTTTTAAAGCACTTTCTAAATCAGATCTACCTTTTGAATTTTTTTCAATTGTTGATAAATACCAAATACATTGATTAGTTGGACAACAACCGGAGCCTGCTCCCATTATAATAACTTGAACTGGATATTTATTATTTGAATTTAAAGAATTTGGAGGGAAAACAACTATAGCAGAAGATTCTCCATCAGAAAACCATTCTTTACAAGATTTTTCAACAATTGTAATTAATCTATTAATTTCAAATTTTTTAATTGGAACATTTTTTGAACCAATTGGAGCTTGAGATGGAGAACAAATAACTTTTTCAATAACTTTAACTTTTGAACCATCTTTAAAATTAGCAATTGAATTTTTACAATCAAATGATTTTAATGGAGAATCTAATTTATAAGTTGTACCAGCAACAGCAGCAGATCTACAAAAACCTTGAGAAATTTCCCCAGGACCACCGAATTTTGAATATAAAGCTGGGAAATTACCATAAACGTTAAAAGAGATTAAATAACGTCTAATTCTTGATAAAGCTTGAGGAGTTAAGATATCAATAGTTGGAGATAAACCTAAAGTAAAACATAATTCATTAATTTGAGTAACAGATAATTTATATTTTTCTTTTGCAAATTGAATAAAAGGAATTGAATTAAATTTTGATAAAATTAATTTATTTTCATCATTTGAATCATATTCAAATATAAATTTCATTAATTTCATTAAATTTCTTTTAATTTCTAAAGATAAAGATTGATCAGTAAAAATTTCTTGTTTTGAAGAAGACATTTTACCAAAAGAATCATTTTCAAAAGTATGAAAATTTGAAATTGCTTGAAATTCTAAATAACGATAAACTCTTGATTTTATCATTAAAGATAATAAATCAGATTTAGCAAATAAAATTTTTGGAGTTAAATCAATTGAATAATCTTTTGAATTTAATTTTGCAGGTCTTGGGATATATAATAAAGCTTTATTAAAACCATTAAAACCAGGAGTATTTAGATTAACGTTATGACACCAAGCTTTAATTTGTTCAATTGTCATTGTGGCAGAAGTATCACCATAATAAGGATTAGAATCGACATGTAAAACATTTGAACCTTGCCAAGCTAAAGCAGCAGCTAAGATTGATTCAACTAAGCCAGTACCGACGATTAAGACGTCACATTCTTCAGGAGTTGAAGGTAATAGAGGGTCTTCAATACCAGCTAAATGAGGGATAACCGAAGGTCTTCTAGTTTGAATTGAAGGTCTACGTTCAGCCATGGAAGGACGACGTTCCGCCATTGAAGGTCTTCTTGCAGTATCGACACGAGCAGCCATTATATTGTATTGTATTGTATTATATATTTGAATTTGTTTATTATAAAAATTTTCTTAAAAAAAAAAAGGGTTTTAGTAATTAATGATAAGATTTTTGAATCAAAAGGAGTAAGAATTTTTCAAAGAAAAGGATAAGGATAAGAATGGAATGGAATAGATTGGTAAAGAGAAGATTTATAGAATGAAGATAATTGAAATAGGATTAAAAATGAAATGAAATGAAATGGAGATTTTTGATATGTTGATTGTTGATTTTGATTGTGAGTAATTTGTAGATTTTTTTTTTCTTTTAATTTATTTAAAGATAATTTAAAAGAGAGGAATTTAGATAGGATAGAGAGGGAGGAAGAGAGAGTATCCTTAGACAGGAAGGGATGGATACAGGAGAAAGAAAGGGTTAAGAGAAGGATTGTGGAGGAGATTTTGTTTTTTGTTTTTTGTTATCCGGCGCAATGCTTACGTAACAGAGGAAAAATTTTCATTTTTGTGATCAAGGAAGAAGAGATTCAAGAGATTACAGGGGAAGGAGAAGGTAGGGTAGGGTGTGGTAGTGGTAGTATGGTGATAGTGGTAGTTGTGTTGTGTTGTGGTAGTTGTGTTGGAGTTGGTAGTAGTGGTTGTAGTGGTTGTGGAGTACTCTTATCACTGTAACGGTTGTTGGCTGCAGAGTGACTTTGCTTTTGGCACTGTTACTGTTACTAATTGTTGAACTGTTGAACTGTCAAGAGTCTGTTCAAATAACGGTCGTCTGGTATCCCCTACAATGTAACCACCCACTAGTATCTCTTTTGTGCACTTTCCCTACTTCTTTCTCCTTTGGGACTGCCACAAGTGTCACTATCTTTCATCTATTTTATTACTTACAACATGCACATCTCGTCCCACAATAAATTAACTTGCAATTAAAGTCACTGTTCTTTTTCTACAATCAATTCTGCTATATTCTCGGAGATTCTGTATCATCATTATCCATTATCCCATCTTCATCATCGTCAATATCTACATGACAATGTATTATCCACGTTCTCGTTAATTCTATCCAATTAAACACACTCAAACAAAAAGTAAATCTAACGAATATATAGTCAAAATCAAGCACTAGGAAATGGACTTCTAATTAAAAAGATGGACGCCTAATTAGTGATTTGGCCGTTTGGTCGCGTGATCCTTAACTATGTGTTGAGCACGTGATAATCACGTGACCTGCTAAGTTAAGGATCACGTGACTAAAAGTCCATCCTATTAATTGGACAACCATCCTATTAATTCAGCGTCC
>JAJLZM010000001.1:170475-258586 GCA_030572235.1 Ambrosiozyma kamigamensis | reverse complement strand
TAGCTAATAGTACTGTACTAATAGTACTATGGATCAACGGAAAACTGTAATTAATTTAATTAATCTAATTCAATATCTCGATATCGGATATCCCCTCTATCTATTAACTGCATTAAACGGTAAACGGTAAACGGCCTACTATGATACTACCGTATACTACTGTACTAAAATACGCGTTTACAGTACTTTCTTTAATTTTTTGAAAAAACAATTAAATCAATAAATCAATAACATATAAATTCAATTAACATATATCACTAACATAATCTGAAATTCCACAATCTTTGATCAATTCATCAATTTTAGAAACTTTCAAATGAATTTTAGTTCTACATTTATCAAATGTTATTATATCTCTATTTTTATTAAATATCATTTCTTTAACTTGAAAATTTGATAAATTACATGGTAATTTACCATCAATTTGTAAATTAATATCACTAGGATATTTAAATCTATTAAAATGAAATCAAACATATTTTTTTGATAAATACATAAATCAGTATCTTTATTATTATCAGAAGAGAATGAATAATTTGAATTTCCAAGGTGAGAAACTTGAATTTCACAAAATTTTAAATCTATTTCATTGAAAACCAATTTTAAAATTGAATTTAAATAAGGATCCAAATCCATAAGTTTAACTTTGTGTTTCAACGATGTATATTGTTTAATACCAGAAACTAGTATAGCTTCACATAAATGATTAGGAACACCTTTTAAAACTTGAACAAGTTTGAGCAATTGATTGTCTAATATCATTTCTTGACAGTGAAAAGAAGAAGGTATAAGAACAACATTCTATGAAGTTTGATCAACTGATCCCAATATTTCCTTTTCATTTTCATTTAAATATTTCCACTGTTGATCTTTCAATTTTAGTTAAAGGTTTACTAGTATATACCAAACCAAATTGACTTTTAAGACTTAAACATGCAGCAGCTAAGTCATTTAAAAATTGATTTGCAATATAGTATATTGATGAACTTGTTCAAGAATCGTCAAATTGATTAGAGATTTATATGCAGATATTGGATTTGATATTTGATATCAGACGAATTCCACCTACCAACTGGTCTTTCAATACTTCTAAGTTTTCCGCTTTAACTCATGAACAAACTTGACATGAAGCAACATATTCTTTAATATTTCTAGTCATACTAGGGAAATAAACTTTAGCTCGACAATACTGTAACATCAAAGTAACACCTTTATGTCCACCAAAGGCACCACTGTGTCCACCAGAAGCATCTTCAGGAGAATCAATCTAATAAATCTAATAAATCTAAAAAAACAACTAAAAACAACTAAAAGAATAACTAAAAATCTAAAATATGACTATGTATTTTTAAAAAAGACAGGAGATGGAACAGATAGTTCTTCAATATCATATAGAACAAAAAAAGCTGAAAAATAATACCAATTGGGACTTTCCTCCTTGGAGCATGAAGTACAACCATAGTAGAAGATAATTGACTTTTTTCCAAAAACCAATGAACAAAGACAATTAATATCAAATGATCGATACTCCGACGACTAATTACCAATATGGTTAGTGTAGATTTCTGAAATCATTTGACTCAACTTTACAAGATAATTTTAATAATTAAATGATTAAATTTTATATTACTTATCGATCTATATTTGAAACTTATACTTAATAAATAATACTATTGAAATATAATAAAAATAATTTGTACAAATGATTAAAAGATCAAAAGTAGTAAACGAACACTTGTAGTATCTTTATATGTTTACCCCACAAAAAAGCCCGTTTTCTCTTATTGCCTTCAATTTATATATGAGATGCCCCCAAGATTACCCCAATGGGATTAATATCTAATAAATAAATCACAATTTTTTCATTAATTAAGCCATTAATTACGTTTATCTTAATTGATTTGATATATTATTTGTAGATCATAGAGGATAATTAGTTTTATAGCCTAAAATAGAATTTTAATTTCAGTTGGTTATATACTGTAACAGTACGTCTTATTCGATCTCAAATCGTCCAGTGAATTAATTCCATTATAATTAAAAATCAAGTTAAAATAAGGACACTTTATTATCTCTTTAGAGCTTGTCAGCTTAAAATTTGCGTCGGAATTCGGTTTGCGAGCCGCCAGAAAAACTTCCATTTTGGGAAGGTTGATTGGTGATAAGAAAAAAAAGAAGAACAATCCAATTATGATTCCTATATAAATACAGTTGGATTCCCCAGATATCCTCTCAATCAATTATCATGTCTTTATTATCATACTATTACAGTTAAACTTCGATCATCATGTCTTTATTTACTACAATTACAACTCCAAATGGTAAAACAATTGAACAACCAATTGGTTTATTTATTAATAATGAATGGATAAAAACAGATTCAACAATTGATTCAATTAATCCAACAACAGGTGAAATTATAACATCTGTTTATGCAGCATCTTCAAAAGAAGTTGATTTAGCAGTTTCTGCAGCAAGAGCAGCATTTGAAAATGAAAATTGGTCAGATATTTCAGGTTCTGAAAGAGGTGATTATTTATATAAAATTGCTGAAATTTTAAAAAGAGATGCTGAAATTATTGCTTCATTAGAATCTTTAGATAATGGTAAACCTTATGATAGTGAATGTTTAAATGGTGATTTAGTTGAATCTATGGAAGTTTTTAAATATTATGCAGGTTGGGCTGATAAAATTACTGGTGAATTTATTGGTACACAAGTTTTAAGTAAAAATAAAATTGCTTATACTGATCCTGCACCAATTGGTGTTGTTGGTCAAGTTATTCCATGGAATTTCCCAATTATGATGATGGCTTGGAAAATTGCACCTGCTTTAGCTACTGGTAATACTGTTGTTTTAAAATCTTCTGAAATTACTCCATTAAGTGCTTTATACTTTGGTAAAGTTATTTTAGAGGCTGGTCTTCCAAAAGGTGTTGTTAACATTATTTCAGGTTTAGGAGCAGAAGCTGGAGCTAGAATTGCATCACATCCAAATGTTGATAAAGTTGCATTTACTGGTTCAACTTTAACAGGTGGTAAAATTATGGCAGCAGCAGCATTATCAAATTTAAAAAATGTTACATTAGAATGTGGTGGTAAATCACCATTTATTGTTTTTGATGATTGTGATTTTGATGCAGCAGTTGAATGGGGTTATTCAGGTATTTTTTATAATAAAGGTGAAGTTTGTACTTCAACTTCAAGATTTTTTGTTCATGAATCAATTTATGATAAATATTTAGAAGCATTTGTTAAATTTACTGAAAATGCAGTTATTGGATGTCCATTTAAAGAAGGATGTACAATTGGACCATTAGTTTCGGAATTACAATTATCAAAAGTTAAGAAATATGTTGATCTAGGTATTAAAGAAGGTGCAAGATTATTAACTGGTGAATTTATTGATGGACCAGGATATTTTGTTAAACCATTTGTCTTTGCAGATTGTACAGATGATATGACTATAATGAAAGAAGAAATTTTTGGACCAGTTGTTTCAATTACTAAATTTAAAACAGTTGAAGAAGTTATTTCAAGATGTAATGATACTTCATATGGATTAGCAGCAGCATTATTTACAAATAATATTACTAAAGCTAATAAAGTTGCAAAGAAATTAAAAGCTGGTATGGTTTGGATTAATTCTAATGGTGATTCAGATATACATGTTCCATTTGGAGGTTCAGGAACGAGTGGTATTGGTAGAGAATTAGGTTCTTATGCAATTAATATGTATACTGAACATAAATCAGTTTTTATTAATTTGGGATTAGAATATTAAGTAAATAAGTATATTTTTACATTTTTTCTATAGTTATAATTACAGTAATTGAATTATTATTTCTGATCGAATTACTTCAACACTTGAGGTTGAGCCGCAGCTTCCATATCAGGTCGATCGACGCCGACGCATAAATAGGTCGTGCGCCTACAACAAATTAAACAGCTCCAATTCCAATTATCTTCATTCCATTCCATTCGTGTATATTACTCCTTTAATTGACTCCATCCATTTATACAAATTATACTCTCAAATGCCTCAACTCAAGGTTAATAATGTTGTGACATAACATCTGTTTGTTGGTATTTCAATTATTTGCAATTGGTTGAGCAGTTGTATTTCAGTAGGTTTAATTTGGTTGATGTAATTCTAACTGTTATCCACCTTGTTGTGATTGTTTAGATCTGTTTGTCCAACTCCCAAAGCATCAAGTCTGCCTTGAATATTCACAAAATTTTGAACCTCTGGCCAATTGAAACTATCAAAAAAGTGTTGCCCATAGCCTTTTCAAAGTCTTCTTTGGTTAGATGAACCAGCCATTTGAAAAATTCAATGAGAGTCTCTAACCGTGACAGCAGAAAAAAGTAAGAATATTAATTCTGGGAATTTGTTGGGAAAAACCCATGGGAAGTTGATGGTGAAGAAGAACAATAAAACTGGCTATATTATTACACTAGCTTTATATAACTTTTATATGTTTGAATTAAATAACTGATTTTTCATTATTTCTATAAGACATCTAATGTAATAGTAAGTAGTAGAATCTATACTGATATAAGAGGATTTCTGTTAATACAGTAAATCAGTAAATCAGAATTTGAGCGATAAGATAAATACACTGTTACAACTACAACCTATTTTTTCTACAAACAATGGATTTCAAAAGAGATATATCAAATTGGAAACAAGATGCACATAACAAATTATCAGAAGCACAAGAAATATGTAATAAAGCCAATGAATTTATAATGGAAACAACAAATAAATTAATTGAAAGAGAAAACAATTATTCAAAATTAATTTATTATTTAGATTCAATTAAACAACAATTAAGATTAATTAATATAATTAAAGATTCATTAAATTTAAATATACATAAAAATATTGATAAAAAAAATCAAATAAATTTAAAAATTAATAAAAATTTAAATAAATTAAATTCAATTATAATTCAATTAAAATTAATTAAAGTTGATAAATCATTACAAAATGATAATAAAGTTTTATTTGATTATATATCAGAAAAAGAATTAAATGAATTATATTTAAATATAAATGAAAATTTAAAAGATTTAGATGAATTATTAAATTCAAATAAAATTGATTCATTAATAATAAAAATTTCAACAGATTTAAATAATTTAAAAAATGAATTTCAATTAATTGATTTAGAATTTAATGAATTAAAAAAGGGTGATGATGATGATCCAATTGATAAATTAATTGAAATTAATAATGAATTAGAAATTGATATGGTTTCAATATTACAAAGTTTTAATAATCATTATGATCAATGTATTGAAGGAGAAAAATTATTAAATCAAGAAGATGATTCAACAATTTCAATTCAAGAAAAAATAAATTTAATTAATATATTATCAAATGATATAATTGAATTACCAAAAGTTATGAATTTTTTAAAAAATGATTGTGAATTAATTATAAAAAATTGTAAAGAAATTTTAAATTTATTAAATAAATTTTCAAAATTTAAATTAAAAATTGAATTATTTATAAATAATAAGTTAAATAAATTTAAATTTAATGAAATAATTAATGAATTTAAAATTATAAATTTTAAATTTCAATTAAATTTAAATAAATTAAATGAATTTAAATTAATAATTCAAGATTATTTAAAAGATTATTTACAATTTATTAAATCATATTATTTATTAATAATTGAAATATCAAGAAGAATTGAATTAAATAAAAATTTACAAAATTTAATTGAAGAATTTAAAGTTAAATTAAATAATTTAATTAATTTAGATTTTGAAAAAAAAATTGAATTTTTAAAAAAAAATGGTGATTTTTTACCAAATAATTTAATTAATTCAAATTTAATTAATGAATCAAATCCAAGAATTGAAATTAATTTAGATGTTGAGAATTTACCAATGATAAGTAAAGAAAGTATTACTGAAGCTATTAAATATTTAAATAAATAGGTATATACAGGTGTTTATTTATTGATAATTATCTTCTAAATCTTTAAATTTTTGTAATATATCATCTTTTGATAAAATTTCAATTTTTTTATTATCTCTTGATCTAATAGCTAATTTATTTGATTTAATTTCTTTATCACCAATTAAAATAATATAATTATAACCTTTATTAATTGCTTCTCTAGTTCTTAAACCAACAGTTTCCGATCTTGAATCTAAATCAATTTGAAATTTATAATCAGTTAATTTATTTAATTTATCAAATGAATTATCAACATTTGATAAATAATTTTGAATTTTTTTAGAATAATCAATATGAGATTGATTAATTGGTAATATAATACATTGAATTGGAGATAACCAAAAAGGCCATTTACCATTATAATGATCAATTAATAAAGCTAAGAATCTTTCAATTGAACCAAAGATAGCTCTATGAATCATAATTGGAGTTTCGAATTGATTTAATTGATTTTGATATTTTAATTTAAATCTTTGAGGTAATTGAAAATCTAATTGAATTGTAGCTAATTGATGTTGTTTATTAAATTTATCAGTTAATTTAAAATCAATTTTAGGACCATAAAAAGCCCCATCACCTTCATTAATATGCCATTCAGGGGTTGATTTATTTAAAGCATTAGTTAATTGTAATTCAGCTTTATTCCAATCATTTAAAGAACCAATAAATTTATCTTTTGGTCTTGTTGATAAATAAATTTTTAAATTTTTATCTAAATTAAAATTTTTATAAATTAATTGAATTAATTTAATACATTGAGAAATTTCATCATCAATTTGATTTAGAGTACAAAAGATATGACCATCATCTTGATGAAATCTTCTAACTCTAGTTAAACCAGTTAAAGAACCACTTGATTCATTTCTATGTAATGAAGACCAATCAGAGAATCTTAGTGGTAGTTCGTTGTATGATCTGTTGAAACGGTTGAATATTAGGCAGTGGCCAGGGCAGTTCATTGGTTTTAGGCCATAAATTGATGAATCATTTGATGAATCATTTGATGAATCGATAGATTCATCTAATGAAGAATCAATTGATTTATTTATATCATTTGAATTATTTGAATCATTTGATTCATCAAATGATTTAGATAATTTTGTATCATTTGCAATATCATTTGATATATCATTTGATAATTTTATATCATTAGATAAATCATTTGATGGATCTAACGATCCATCGTTTATATCATTTATATGATTTGATATATCATTTGATGGATCTAACGATCCATCGTTCATTAATTCATCTAATTCAATTTTAAACATATCATCTTTATAATTGTCCCAATGACCCGAAATTTCAAATAATTCTTTTTTATAAATTAAAGGAGTTATAACTTCATTAAAATTTTGTTTTTTTTGTTGTAATTTCATAAAATTAATTAATTTATTAATAATTAAAGTACCATTTTTTAAAAAAAATGGAGAACCAGGAGATAATTTATCAATCATAAATAAATTTTGTTTATTTGAAATTAATGAATTTAAATTTGAAGTTGAATTATTATTTGTTGAATAGTTATAGTATATTCTATTTATGGGTAGTTTTATTGTATTTCGTGTATATTTGAGCATATTTGATTATAAATTTAGGAAAATGAAGTTAATGAAAAATCAACAAAATCAACAACAAATTATAAAGCGAATAAATAAATTTAAATTAAATGAATTTTACAGAGCCCGAAATAGTAAAATTAATAAATTAATAGTAATAGTTAAAAGATAATTCATAAATTGTATAATATAAGTCATAAATAGTGTAAGTATGTACATAAGAAGTAATAATTAAAGAAGTTATTTATCATTTTCTTGTTCTTGTTCTTGTTGTAATTTATATTGTCTAGCTAATTCAGCTCTTTTTTGTCTATCTTTCATTTCAGCATCTCTTCTTTCCAATTCTTCAATCCATAGTTTCTCTCTCTTTCTAGCTTTTTCAATAGCCAACTCTTCTTGAGATTTGATTTTATCTTGATTAACTTGTCTATCGTAATAAAAAGACCCAGCAATTAAAGCTAAGATAGTAAACCCTTGTAAGCCAACTCTCCATCTGAACCAAACCTGGGCACCTTTAGCATCACCTCTTCTGACACCTTTTGCAGCTAGTATGACTGCTATTGTAGTACCTAGACATCCTATGGGGACCAATGGTTGTTGTTTTGATCTGAAGATGATTTTTTCGATAGGGGACATGCTGAAGGACAGAAAGGGAGTTAGTAGAGTGAATTGAAGAGAGCAGTTGTAGAGTATACATACCTGTCCAGAGGGTTCTCATCGTCGAAGGAGGAAGGGTAGTTCTGTGAGGCCATTGTGGTTGTTGATAAGAAGAGTGTATAGGGGTTTGTAACAATCTCAAAGGCCTTTAAATTCTCACTAACTATTAACTAACTATTAACTAACTATTAAATACACAATATACCATTATACCATTAATCCTTTAATAATCCATCAACTATCTCTAATAATCATCACCCCTTCTCACCATGCTGTAGTCCCTGGGCGCCACCACCAACCCCTTGCCCTTCACTGCTCCCCTGTATATCACCTCCAGAATGTCCACCAACTCCTGCCTGTCACTCAACACAAAGTTCAGCTTGTTGTTGTTGCCCGTCCCAAAGTCACACATCATGTGCTTGTTCCGGTAGAAGAACATCAGGGTCATATTATCGTACAACTCATACATCTCGTTGAAGTCTTTAACCTCTTCTGTGTCACACAAGTAAACCACTGCAAACTGGGCAACCTGCTCACTGACCTGGTACAACATCTCGTCCATCACCAGGCACTCTCTGTCCATGTCCCGTCCAAACCGGATCACCACCAGTCTGTCGTCTTCTGACAAGATCGCCTGGTCAACGTGCCATCCCGTCTTCAAGTGTGGTAGGAACACTGATCCCATTGTATTGTATAACTGATGAAACAACTCTGTAACAGTTGTAGTTATATAAAGCGAATTCTTTTTTCAAAAATTAAATTCAGTTATCACTCTTTTTTACTTCTTTTCTACCAATTATAATGCTCAGAATAGGCTTCCCTTTAACTAGAAGATTAATCTCTTATAAGTTATCCTTCTTTCCTACTCACAAACTATCTCCATTTAATTCATTTAGATCTTATGCAACTCATAATCAATACAACCCATATCGTAAATCAAAACAATTCAATCAATATGCCAAATTTAAAACAAATAACAACAACAATAGAAATCCTAACAATTTTGGTGTTAGAAAAATGTCGTTATTAGCTCCAACTTGTTTTGCTTTTGGTTCTTCGGCTTTAATTTATTATTCTTCTCCATATTTATTTAATTATACTCCATTAAAATATTTTAAATCAAATCCAATTCATTTAATGTATTCAATAATTACTTTAAATTGTTTAATATTTGGTTTATGGCAATTACAATATCAAAATTCTTTAATTTTTAATTTATTAAATAATTATTTCTTATTAAATTTAAAAAATTTATCAAATAAAACTTTTTTCCAATTAATTGGTTCTTCATTTTCTCATATGACTTTAAGTCATTTATTTATGAATATGTTTTGTTTATATTCTTTTTCAAATACAATGATAAATGTTTTAGGTGTTGCTAATTTTACTTCATTATATTTAATTTCAGGTATCTTTTCTTCTTTATTATCTTTAATTACTTCATCAACTTTAATTACATCAGCTGGGTTTTCATTAGGTGCTTCTGGTGCAATTAGTGGAATATTTGCAATGTTTGCAACTTTATTTCCAAAAGCTAGTGTTGGAATCATGTTTTTACCAATTCCTGGTGGGGCTTCAATGGCTTTATTAGGTTATACTATATTTAATTTTGCTGGTTTGTTTTTAAAATGGGGTGGTTTAGATTATGCTGGTCATTTAGGTGGTACTTTAATTGGTGTTATTTATGGTTATTATGCTTTAAATAAGTTGAGAAGAAGAAGAAATTAAGAAATTAAGGAAAAATATAAATTGATGAAATCAATTTATATTTTTTATTAATTTATATGATTGATTTAATTTATATGATTTATATGATTTATCAATTCATTAATTTATAAACACTGTTATATTATTACTTTATACTGTAAATAGAATACAAATTTACTATAATAAATTTACTTAGTGCGAAGTTTTCCAAATTACAAATACAGTACACTGATAAGAAAACTATTACAGTAGTATTACTATCACTATCTCTTTCTAATCAATCAATCATGCCCTTCTCACATCATTCACATTCAGGTCAATACATCTCTCATGCTGTAGACTCACTAGATTCAATAATCGAAAATGTATTAATTAAAAATTTTAAAATTTTTTGTTTAACTGAACATATACCAAGATATTCAAATGAATTTTTATATCCAGAAGAAATTGAAAAAAATTATAATTTTCAATCATTAATTAATAATTTTAATGATTATTATAATCATGCAATTCAAATTAAAAAAAAAATAAATAAAATGGATCAAAATCGTACTAAAATTTTAATTGGGTTTGAAATTGAAGGTGGTATTAATGATTTTTATTTAAATAAATGTATTGAATTAAAAAACACATTAAATCCAGATATAATTGTTGGTTCAATACATCATGTGAATGGTATAGACATTGATTTCGATAGACCAAATTGGTTAAAAGCTAAAAATCAATTCAATTCATTAAAAGATTTTTATTTATCTTATTATAATCATCAATTTAAAATGATTGAATTAATTAAACCTGATATAATTGGTCATTTTGATTTAATCGATTTATTTAGTTTACCAGACGATTATGATTCATTTACTGGGAAATTATTAAAAGATATTAATTTAAAATTAGATTGGCCTGATGTTTATAATAAAATTATTGAAATTATTAAATTAATTAATTTAAATGGGTTATTAATTGAATTTAATTCAGCTGCAATTAGAAAAGGTTGGTTAACACCATATCCTAAATTGGAAATTGTTAAATTGATTTTATTAAATGGTGGGAAATTTTGTTTAAGTGATGATTCTCATGGTATTAAACAATTAGGTTTAAATTATGATAAATTATTAAAATTTATTTTATCTTTAAATGATTTAAATTTAATTCAATTTATTTATTATTATGATTTGAATGAAAATGATGAGAAATTTATTAATAAATGTACTATTGAAGAATTAGTTAATGATGAATTTTGGAATAATTATAAATAAAATAAATAAAATAAATAAAATAAATAAAATAAATAAAATAAATAAAATAAATAATTTAGCGCACTTTTTAAATCGTAAATAATCGTAAACTACTTTTTGTTCCTACTTCTTCCCACCAAGGGCTACAACAAATGTCAAACCTACAACAACCTGCTAAACTACAGTCAAAAAGACGAATAGTCCCCACAGAGAACAGAAAGAGAGCTTTGTTCTCTTGTGATCGGTGCAAACTAAGAAAAACAAAATGTAAAAGAATCCAAAATAATGATTTAAAATATGATAATATAACTCCTTGTGTTCAATGTCAAAAAGCTGGCGTTTCTTGTACTACTTCAATACCAAGAAAAAAAAGATTTTATGGTCCTATTGAAAACATATCTTTACATTATAAATGTCTTTTATCTTTAGTTACTGGTTTATTCCCTGATAAAGATATTTATAATATTGAAGAATTAATTGAATTAGGTAGATCTTTTAAATTTGATATGCCTTCAATTGATTCAAATGAAGAAATTCAAGGTTTAAAAATACCTGATGATGAGAATTCATTAAATCATAAAGATAAAAAAATTAAATTAGAAAAAGATAATAAAAATGAAACTGATGATGATAAATCTGATAATGATCAATTAACTATAGTTGCTAAAAAACCTTTAATTAAAAATAAAACTACTACTACTACTACATCAAAATTACCTCCTAAATTACCTCCAAATATTAAAATTAGAATTAATAATAATTATGATTCTGAAAGATTAATTATGGATAGATTTGGTCATACTCATTTCATTGGAAATTTCGGTACTGCCTCTTTATTAAATGGTCTTTGTGATATCATTATTAAAAGATCTTATAATTTAAAACCTCCAACTTCAACTCAAGATATTAGAGATTCTTCTGTTCAAACAATAACTTCTGAAAATGAACCTGTTTATCAATATCCAACTCATTTATATAATTTAGATACAATTAATATTAATAGATTCCCATTAATTAATTTATTAAAAAAACAAGAAGCTGATGTTTATGTTGAAGCTTTTTTTGAAAAAGTTCATCCTTATTATTTTATATTTAATAAAATTAGATTTAATGAAAGATATGATACATTTTGGGAAGAAATTAATAATACAATTATTACAAAAGATGATGAAGATAATGAAAATAGTAATCATCCTTTATTAAAAATCAGTCCTTCTGAAATTTGTTGTATTTATATGATTTGGATTTTAGGTAGAAGATTTCAACAATTTTCAAATCCAGATGAATTACCTTTAAATTCTGATTTAGATAATGAATTAATTGGTCGTTATATAGATATAATTAAATTGTCTTTATCTGATATTGTTTTAACTCCAACTATTGATGGTATTAGATTATTAATCTTATTCTCAGTTTATTTATCTTCAATTAAAGTTAGAGAAAGTGGTTATTGTTTAATGCAAATGGCTGCAATTCAATGTAAAAGTTTAGGTTTACATAGAAAATTCATCGTTTCTAAATTTACTGATGAAAGATCTGATGAAATGAAAAGAATTTTATTTTCTTTAGCAAAATCTGAAACTACTTTATGTTGTTCACTGGGTAGAGCAAGTGCAATTCCATGGGAAGAAATTGATATTGATTTACCAACTTTAAATGATGAATCTGATGAATTATTTAAAACTTATTATTTTCAAAGTTGTAAATTAACAATTATAATTTTTGAAATTTTAGAATATAAAAAAAAATTTCAAAAAGAACCTTTATCATTAATTTCAATTGAAAAAGCTTTAATTTTTAAAAAAAAATTAGAAACTTTTTGGAATTTATTACCTGAAATTTGGAAAGATTATAAATCTTTACCAATTAAAAGATATAAACCAAAATTACATATTCAATATCATTATTATTTTATTACTTTAACTTTACCAATGTTTTTACATATCGTTAGTTCACAAACTACTGTTGTTAAAAAAGATGATCCAATTATGTCTTTATTAGTTAATGGTATTAAATCTGCTTGTCAAACTGCTGAAATCGTTACTTATACTGATTCAAATGGTTTTTTCAATGGTACAATTTATTATGATGTTTTTTATTCTTATAATGCAATAATGACTTTAACTTTAACTTTTATATTATTTAAATCTTCTTCACAAAATTCTCAAAAATATAAAAATAGAGTTGATTTAGATTATTTAGATAAAGAACATCAAATTAATTTTAATAATTTATTATATTCAATTAATTTAATTAGAAAATTAATTTTAAATAATTTAGATAAAATTGATGGTACAATGAGACGTATGAGTGATATCATTGAAACTTTATTAGAAGATTTAGGTATCATTCAAATATTAGTTTTAAAATATAATGCTTCTCCAAGTAATGTTAGAATGATTGAAGATAGAAATGAAACTGGTAAAACTTCTGTTACTGCTCAAATCCCTGGTTCTTATAGAAAATCAAAACATAATCATCATCATCATAACAATAATAATAATCAAACTCATAAAAAATTTAAAAAATCTTCAACTCCAATTATTAAAAATGATATAATTAATAATAATTTTAAAAATGAAATTGAAAAATCACAACAACAACAACCACAATCACAACCATTAACACAAGAACAATCTTTTAATCATTCTAATTTATCACATCATCCAAGAGTTTCAGTTTCTTCATCTAATAATAATTATGATACTTCAATTTTTGCTTCTGCAACTGGAATGACAAATTCACATTCTCAATCATATTCTTCTACAACACCATCAATTAAACAATCATCATCAACAACTAATCAAATACTTGATTCAAAACCATTAGATGAAAATGATATGAAAGCAAATGTTGGTCCTCCACCCCAAAGAAGTTATAGTTCATTATTTGAAAGATTTGGTAGTGGTAGTAATAGTAGATTTTCATCTTCTAATAATTTAACTAATTTAAATCAACAACAACAACAACAACAACAACAGAATAATGGCCCAAGAAGAACTAATTCAAGACAGTCTATACAATCTCAACAACATCATTTAATACCATCTGAAGAAATACCAATGGAAAATTTATTAGGTATGGAATTTACTCCAAATAAACAACAGCAACAACAACAACAACAAAGATTACATTCATCATCTCAATATAGTAATACTCAAAATAATAATGATCAACAACATCCAACTACTGTCTTAGAAGAAGAAACATCTGGAGGTTCAACTCCTTCAAGTGCAGTTAGTGTGAATATTAATGATATTTTAAATTCAATGGCTATAAATAATGAATTAATGGATGTTTTATTTGGATCTGAACTGTTGAATAGTGTTACGAATAATACTAATAATAATAATCATAATTTATGATATCACGTTTTTTTTTTCTTGATTTTATAATATAGACATTTTATTTTATGCTTTAAAAACTCTTTTTTTTTCATTTTTATTTTGCATATAGTATATATGGAGGACATCATTTACATCCTTACTTACTTATACTCATGGTTTTTGTTTCTTACTTTTGTTATTAATTTATACATATTTTTTGTTGAAATTATTGGAGACATAATAAAACGGTATTAAAAGCCCTTTTTCTTTTCATATGGATATTTTTTGGATATTTACAGCTAGTAGATGTATATAAATGATTCTAATTAATTTTATTACTATAACTTTTCAGTTTTTTATAACCTTTTTGAACTCAAATCCGGCTCCGGCTCGATGTTCGGCTCGCTCGCTCGCCCAACATGAGAATTTGAATTTAATTGAATCAGATAATTTATTCATATCATTTATCTGCTCAATATATACTATGATCCTATTATATTTTACTCATAATGGTTTCACAATTCTATACTACTCTTTTTCTTTTTAATTTATTTCATTTAAGCATTATCTGAAGTCGTTCGATGTGTTCAATTTTTACGTTTATGTACCAAGTGCTTACAACACCAAAGGAAAAGGAAGAAAAAACTTTACAAAAGCTTTTAGTATATGGTAACCATTATGATTATCATGGGAAAGAAGTTAAATTGTCATGGAAAGTTTGGAATTGTTCTATATCATATCACACAAAAAAAGATAAAATGACATGGATTTCTTGGAATTCATCTAAATTACCAAGAAGTTGTTATCGTTGTCATAAAGTTGAACGTTTACAATTAAAACAGATGAAAAAATTTATTAGTTTCTGCTCAGACTTAACAGATGAAACTAAATTATTAATATTTCAAAAAGTTATTGATATTATACCAAATCGATTTTTATTATATTTTTTAATTTATTCAAATGATAATAATTCTATTGATAAAACTATTATAAAGATGATATTACCTAAATTTTCAACTACAAAAGAAACTTTACTATCATATTCTAATAATTATAGAACTATTAAAAATGCTGATTCTGTCTATGATTTCGATCATTATCACATTTATTTTAAGATGAAAAGATGCTGGGCCAGTGACTTGGCCAGTGATGAATTGTCGTGCATGTGTTTGGGAGGTTATGATGAGTTTAACCATCTCAGACATGATTATTTTGATTACTCTTTAGTTGGCTATGAGTTTCATATTCTTTATCAATTATTTGAGAAATATAATATTAGCATTAAATATGTTGATATTGAGTCACAACAAATTTTGGGTAAAGATACTATTAAATATAAGTTGGTTAAACCTGGAAATAAATTATTACTAGATGGTATTTTCAACAAAGCCAACATTGATTATAATGATAGATATTATAAGTTGAAATTATGGCAATATGAAAAAGGCACTAGATTTCTACCTCCATATGAGATTAATTTCAAAATATATAATAGACTATCTTAACTGTATTATAACAGAGTTGTGTCTTTTATTTGAATTAAATTAGTAATATACTTACTTAACTTATTTCTTTATTCTTTTATTTTCTTCCAAAATTATTTAAATTCAAAGATAATAAAGTCGTAGATAGATAGATAGACTAAGATAGTGCTACCAAGCTAGTATATCCATAAAAGCCGCACCGCCGCCATACGTTCAATTTAGCGGCTTCAAGGGTTTGAGGCTCCCAGGTAAGCTGTCGCAGTTTGACCGGCCCCAACTCTCGGGATTTGATCGAGTACGTATACGTAGTTTCCAGTTTTCAGTGTAGTTTTCAGAAAAGTTGAACACTGCGTATAACTTTCTGGAAATTCCAATACTTCTTCAGATCAACCACTTCTTTGCAGTCCGTATATTCTGATAATATTTAATTCATTCAGGATCAATCAAATCAATAATATAACTTTAATGTTCATTTAGACTCCGAGATATACGGTCCATACGGAAACTCTGTAATAATAATATTTACGAAGACAACATGATCATGACAGATTTATCAATCCGTATAAATAAACATCAAATCCTCCCTTAATTATTATTAATCCACAAAATGGTTAGAAGAGCTTAATTTTTCACTTAATTTAAATTTATATCAATCAATTGAATCATAATGACTGCAACAAAATCATTTGACATTGATGAAGTTTTAAGTGAATTAACACTAAAAGAAAAGGTTTCCCTATTATCCTTAAAAGATACATGGCATTTAACTTCAATTCCAAGACTTAATATCCCTCCAATTAGACTATCTGATGGTCCAAATGGTGTTAGAGGTACTCAAGCGTTCAAAGGAGCTTCTTCTGCTTGCTTTACTTGTGGTACTGGGTTAGGCTCAACTTGGAATACTGAACTATTAGAAGAAGCTGGTCATTTAATGGCAGTTGAAGCAAAAGCTAAAAGTGCTCATGCTATTTTAGGTCCAACTTGTAACATCCAAAGAGGTCCTTTAGGTGGTAGAGGTTTTGAATCATATTCAGAAGATCCATTTTTATCCGGTTTAGCATCTGCTGCTGTTGTTAATGGTATTCAAAAAGGTGGTGTTGCCGCTACCATTAAACATTATGTTTGTAATGATCTTGAAGATGAAAGAGTTTCAATCAATTCAATCTTATCTGAAAGAGCTTTAAGAGAAATCTACTTGATGCCATTTCAATTGGCTACTAAATATGCTAATCCAAGATCCTTTATGACTGCTTATAATAAAGTCAATGGCGAACATGCTTCTGAATCACATAAACTATTAACTGAAGTTTTAAGAGATGAATGGAAATGGGATGGTATGGTGATGTCAGATTGGTTTGGTTGTTATTCCAATAAAAAATCATTATTAGCTGGTTTAGATTTAGAATGTCCTGGTGCTCCATTAGTCAGAAAACATGATGCTTTATTACATCAAATTTTAGCTAGAGAAATTCCTCATTCTGTTATTGATACTAGAGTTAGAAATGTTTTGAAATTCATCAAAGATAGTGTGGAATCAGGTATTCCTGGTGATGGTCCACAGACTGAAGATAATAATACACCAGAAACTAGTGCATTTTTAAGAAAATTAGCTAATGAAGCTATTGTTTTATTAAAAAATGAAAATAATCTTTTACCATTAAAGAAAGATGATAACATTGCTGTTATTGGCCCAGCTTCCAAGGCTCCAAGAACCACTGGTGGTGGATCAGCTTCATTGACTCCTTATTATCACACTAATGTTTATGATGCAATTACAGAAAAAATAGGTAAAAAACCAGCTTATTCCTTAGGTAGTGCAATTGAAAAGAATTTGTTAGACTTTGGTAATTATGTTACTAATTCAAAAGGTAAAGGTTTTGCTTATAAAGTTTATGATAAGCCAGCTGGTGCTGAAGACAGAATTCTATTAGATGAATCCACTATTAATACTTCTAAAATAATATTAATGGATTATATTCTTAAAGGTCGTGAAGGTGAAACATTCTACATGGATCTTGAATGTGATTTTACTCCAGATTATACAGGTGAAATTGCGTTTAAAGAAAAAGTTTTAGGTACTTTATTGTTTTATGTTGATGGTGAATTATTTATCGATGATAAAACTAAACAAGAATTAGGTTTTGCTACATTCTTTGTCTGCAGTAAAGGTCATACAAAAGTTTTGAAAGTTGAAGCTGGTAGAACTTATAAGCTTAGATTTGAATTTGGTTCAGCTGCTACCTTTAATGCTAAAAAGGGTGATTCTCTAGGTTCTAATGCTGGTGATGATTCATTGGCCACTACAGGTGGTGGATTTATGGTTTTAGGTTATCAAGAATATAAAGAAACTGATGCGTTAATTAAAGACGCCGTTGAAGTTGCTAAATCTGCTGATAAAGTTATCTTAAATATTGGTACTTCTTATGATTATGAATCAGAAAATAGTGATAGACCTAATATGGATTTACCAGGTAACCAAGCTGAATTAGTTGCTGAAGTTTTAAAAGTTAATAAGAATGTTATTTTAGTTAATCAATCTGGTACCCCAGTTACTTTACCATGGATCGATGAAGTTCCAGCTTTGGTTCAAGGATGGTTCAATGGTATGGAGAGTGGTAATGCTATAGCTGATGTCTTATTTGGTGATGAAAATCCATCTGGTAAACTACCATTATCTTATCCAAAGAGAATTGAAGATAACCCAGCTTTCCTAACTTTCAAATCAAACAATGGTCAAGTTATCTATGGTGAGGATGTGTTTGTTGGTTGGAAATATTATGAAAAGAAGAAGATTGCACCATTATTCCCATTTGGTTTTGGATTATCATATACCAGTTTTGAATTATCAGATCTAAATGTTAAGCTAGTTGAAGATAAATTAGTTGCTACAGTTAATGTCACTAATACTGGATCTGTTGCTGGTAAAGAAACTGTTCAATTATATGTTGTTCCACCAACTACTACTACAGCTGTTGAAAGACCATTGAAAGAACTAAAAGGATTTAGTAAAGTTAGTTTGCAACCAAAAGAAACCAAGACAGTTACAATTGAAACACCATACAAGTACTGCGCTTCATACTATGACGCTGATGCTAGTAAATGGCATGCTGAAGCAGGTGAATATGGTGTTTTAGTTGGTAATAGCTCAAATTCAGATAAGTTCTTAACTAGTAAATTTGTTTTAGATAAAGCTGAGTTATGGACTGGTTTATGATTTTGTTTTGATATTGGTTATTACTTTTCTTGATTTACACTATTTGCATTTGATTTATATTTGTATTTGATTTACTGGATTTTGTTTTCATTATTCTTCTATTCTTTTCCTAAATTAATTACTTAAATTTAAAAATAAACACATAACGTCCATCCAACCATAGATTTGTAGATCATCATGATTCATATGATTCATATGGTCATGTGAATAATATTGAAGCTTATATAGTTTCAATGTACGACTTATACCCGCTGGCGAATCAGAGTGACGATATCCCGGATACTCCGAGATTCAACATCATCATATTTAACTTTCGATTCTTTCAAAATTTATATCAACGTCTGTATAAATAATCATCAAATCCTCCCTTATTATATCCACAAAATGATTAGGAAAGCTTTTCACTCAATTTAAAAATTTATATCAATCAATTGTGATGACTGCAGCAAAATCATTTGATATTGATGAAGTTTTAGGTGAATTAACCCTAAAAGAAAAGGTTTCCTTATTATCTTTAAAAGATACATGGCATTTAACTCCAATTCCAAGACTCAATGTCCCATCAATTAGACTCTCTGATGGTCCAAATGGTGTTAGAGGTACTACGACATACAAACCAATTCCATCTGCTTGTTTCAGTTGTGGTACCGGTTTAGGTTCAACATGGAATACTGAATTATTAGAAGAAGCTGGTCATTTAATGGCAGTTGAAGCCAAAGCTAAAAGTGCTCATGCTATTTTAGGTCCAACTTGTAACATCCAAAGAGGTCCTTTAGGTGGTAGAGGTTTTGAATCATTTTCAGAAGATCCATTTTTATCTGGTTTAGCATCTGCTGCTGTTATCAATGGTATACAAAAGGAAGGTGTTTCTGCTGTTATTAAACATTATGTTTGTAATGATTTTGAAGTTGATAGAATTTCAATTAATTCAATCTTATCTGAAAGAGCTTTAAGAGAAATATATTTAATGCCATTTCAATTGGCTACTAAATACTCTAATCCAAGATCTTTTATGGCTTCTTATAATAAAGTCAATGGTGAACATGTTTCTCAATCATATAGACTATTAACTGAAATTTTAGGAAATGAATGGAAATGGGATGGTTTGGTGATGTCAGATTGGTATGGTTGTTATTCCATTAAGGAATCCTTATTAGCTGGTTTAGATTTAGAATGTCCTGGTCCTGCATTACTTAGAAAACATGATTCTTTATTACATCAAATTTTGGCTAGAGAGATTCCACATTCCGTCATTGATACTAGAGTTAGAAATATTTTGAAATTCATTAAAGATAGTATGGAATCAGGAATTCCAAGTGATGGTCCAGAAACCAGTGTTAATAACACTCCAGAAACCAGTGCATTCTTAAGAAAGTTAGCCAATGAAGCTATTGTTTTATTGAAAAATGAAAATAATATTTTACCATTGAAGAAAGATGATAACATTGCTGTTATTGGCCCAGCTTCCAAAGCTTCAAGAACATCTGGTGGTGGATCAGCTTCTCTGAATCCTTATTATCACACTAATGTTTATGATGCAATTACAGAGAAATTAGGTAAAAAACCAGCTTATGCTTTAGGTAGTGCTGTTGAAAAGAATTTGTTAGACCTTGCTGATTATGTTACTAATTCGAAAGGTGAAAAAGGCTTTTCTTATAAAGTTTATGATAAGCCAGTTGGTGCTAAAGATCGAATTTTACTAGAAGAATCAACTATCAATACCTCCAAAGCTTGGTTATTTGATTATGTTATTAAAGGTCATGAAGGTAAAACATTCTACATGGATCTTGAATGTGATTTTACTCCAGATTATACAGGTGAAGCTGCGTTTAAAGAAAAAGTTTTAGGTACTTTATTATTTTATGTTGATGGTGAATTATTTATTGATGATAAAACTAAACAAGGACGAGGTTTTGATACATTCTTTGTTTGTAGTTCAGGTTATACAAAAGTTTTGAAAGTTGAAGCTGGTAGAACTTATAAGCTTAGATTTGAATTTGGTTCAGCTGCTACCTTTAATGCTAAAATAGGTGATTCTATAGGCGATAATGCTGGTGATGATGCATTGGCTAGCACTGGTGGACTTCTAAAAATTGGTTATCAAGAATATAAAGAAACTGACGAGTTAATTAAAGAAGCTGTTGAAGTTGCTAAATCTGCTGATAAAGTTATCTTAAATATTGGTACTTCTTATGATTATGAATCAGAAAATAGTGATAGACCTAATATGGATTTACCAGGCAATCAAGCTGAATTAGTCGCTGAAGTTTTAAAAGTTAATAAGAATGTTATTTTAGTTAATCAATCTGGTACCCCAGTTACTTTACCATGGATCGATGAAGTTCCAGCATTGGTTCAAGGATGGTTCAATGGTATAGAGGGTGGTAATGCTATAGCTGATGTCTTATTTGGTGATGAAAACCCATCTGGTAAACTACCATTAAGTTATCCAAAGAGACTTGAAGATAACCCAGCTTTCCTAACTTTCAAATCAAACAACGGTCATGTTATCTATGGTGAAGATGTGTTTGTTGGTTGGAAATATTATGAAAAGAAGAAGATTGCACCATTATTCCCATTTGGTTTTGGATTATCATATACCAGTTTTGAATTATCAGATCTAAATGTTGAATTAGTTGAAGATAAATTAGTTGCTACAGTTAATGTTACTAATACTGGATCTGTTGCTGGTAAAGAAACTGTTCAATTATATGTTGTTCCACCAACTACTACTACAGCTGTTGAAAGACCATTGAAAGAATTGAAAGGATTTAGTAAAGTTAGTTTGCAACCAAAAGAAACCAAGACAGTTACAATTGAAACACCATACAAGTATTGTGCTTCTTATTATGATGCTGATGCTAGTAAATGGCATGCTGAAGCAGGTGAATATGGCGTTTTAGTTGGTAATAGCTCAGATTCAGATAAGTTCTTAACTGGTAAATTTGTTTTAGATAAAGCTGAGTTATGGACTGGTTTATGATTTTGGTTTTGCTAGTACTATAGTATATTTGATTTTTATATTTGATTTTGTTTTCAGTGTTTTAGTGTTTAGTTATTTTTTTCCTATATACTGTAGCTATTAATACAATTAGATTAATTTAATTATAACTTATAAGTATAAATTTTGTAATTTTAAGTACGTAGTCTATATGACTGTCTATCAGTATGTTACATTTTTCAAATTTTTTTGCATGAGCCGCTGCGGCCCTTCGCAGGACCGGAAATTAATATATGCGACGGCATCTTCCCCGTATATTTAATTAAGTTTTCATAGATAACCTATTTTAAAAATATATAATTTACAAAATTATCGATCGTATTATGATTCGTATATATTGATGATGATTTGTATAAATTCATATTGATTCCTCAGTTGTATATAGTGTGATCTGAAAAATTATAAGATGAGTTTCTCCAGTTTTTTCCCAATTTTACAATGTCCACTACAGCAAAATCTTTTGACATTGACGAAGTTTTATCTGAATTAACTTTAAAGGAGAAAGTCTCATTATTATCCCTAAGAGACTTTTGGCATTTAACTCCAATTCCAAGATTCAATATCCCAGCAATTAGACTCTCTGATGGTCCAAATGGTATTAGAGGTACTAGATTATTCAATGCAGTTCCATCTGCTTGTTTCAGTTGTGGTACCGGTTTAGGTTCAACATGGAATACTGAATTATTAGAAGAAGCTGGTCATTTAATGGCAGTTGAAGCTAGAGCTAAATGTGCTCATGCTATTCTAGGTCCTACTTGTAACATTCAAAGAGGTCCTTTAGGTGGTAGAGGTTTTGAATCATATTCAGAAGATCCATTTTTATCTGGTTTAGCATCTGCTGCTGTTATCAATGGTATACAAAAGGAAGGTGTTTCTGCTGTTATTAAACATTATGTTTGTAATGATCTTGAAGATGAGAGAAATTCACTTAATTCAATCTTATCTGAAAGAGCTTTAAGAGAAATCTATTTAATGCCATTTCAATTGGCTACTAAATATTCTAATCCAAGATCTTTTATGACTGCTTATAATAAAGTCAATGGCGAACATGCTTCTGAATCATATAAACTATTAACTGAAATTTTAAGAGATGAATGGAAATGGGATGGTTTGGTTATGTCAGATTGGTCAGGTTGTTATTCCGTTAAAAAATCATTATTAGCTGGTTTAGATTTAGAATGTCCTGGTGCTCCATTAGTCAGAAAACATGATTCTTTATTACATCAAATCTTAGCTAGAGAAATTCCTCATTCTATTATTGATACTAGAGTTAGAAATGTTTTGAAATTTATTAAAGATAGTATGGAATCAGGTATTCCAGGTGATGGTCCATTAACTACAGATAATAATACACCAGAAACTAGTGCATTCTTAAGAAAATTGGCTAATGAAGCTATAGTTTTATTAAAAAATGAAGATAATATTTTACCATTAAAGAAAGATGATAACATTGCTGTCATTGGCCCAGGTTCCAAAGCTCCAAGAACATACGGTGGTGGATCAGCATCATTAACTCCTTATTATCAAACCAATGTTTATGATTCAATCAAAGAAAAAATAGGTAGAAAGCCAGCTTATGCTTTGGGTAGTGCAATTGAAAAGAACTTGTTAAACTTTGGTGAATATACTATTAATTCAAAAGGTAGTAAAGGTTTTTCTTATAAAATTTATGATAAGCCAGTTGGTGCTGAAAACAGAACCATATTAGAAGAATCAACTATTGGTACTTCTAGAATAGTATTATTTGATCACACTATTGAAAACCATGAAGGTGCTTTCTATATGGATCTTGAATGTGACTTTACTCCAGATTATACAGGCGAAGCTCTTTTCAAAGAAAAGGTTTTAGGTACTTTATTGTTCTACATTGATGATGAATTATTTATTGATGATAAAACCAATCAAAAGATGGGTCGTTCTCTTTTCCTAGATTGTACTGAAGGGTGTACAAAGGTTTTCAAGGTTGAAGCAGGTAGAACTTATAAGATTAGACTAGAATTTGGTTCAGGTCATACATTTACTCTTCCAACTAACGATCCTTTGAATAGTGGTCTTTTATTTTTAGGTTATCAACAATATAAAGAAACTGACGAGTTAATTAAAGAAGCTGTTGAAGTTGCTAAATCTGCTGATAAAGTTATTTTGAATATTGGTACCTCTTATGATTACGAAGCAGAAAATAATGATAGAACTAATATGGATTTACCAGGTAATCAAGCTGAATTAGTCGCTGAAGTTTTAAAAGTTAATAAGAATGTTATTTTAGTTAATCAATCTGGTACCCCAGTTACTTTACCATGGATTGATGAAGTTCCAGCTTTGGTTCAAGGATGGTTCAATGGTATGGAGAGTGGTAATGCTATAGCTGATGTTTTATTTGGTGATGAAAATCCATCTGGTAAACTACCATTATCTTATCCAAAGAGAATTGAAGATAACCCAGCTTTCTTAACTTTCAAATCAAACAACGGTCATGTTGTCTATGGTGAAGATGTGTTTGTTGGTTGGAAATATTATGAAAAGAAGAAGATTGCACCATTATTCCCATTTGGTTTTGGATTATCATATACCAGTTTTGAATTATCAGATCTAAATGTTAAGTTAGTTGAAGATAAATTAGTTGCTACAATTAATGTTACTAATACTGGATCTGTTGCTGGTAAAGAAACTGTTCAATTATATGTTGTTCCACCAACTACTACTACAGCTGTTGAAAGACCATTAAAAGAACTAAAAGGATTTAGTAAAGTTAGTTTGCAACCAAAAGAAACTAAGACAGTTACAATTGAAACACCATACAAGTATTGTGCTTCTTATTATGATGCTGATGCTAGTAAATGGCATGCAGAAGCAGGTGAATATGGTGTTTTGGTTGGTAATAGCTCAGATTCAGATAAGTTCCTAACTGGTAAATTCACTTTAGATAAAGCTGAATTATGGACTGGTTTATGATTAAATTTTGTAAGGATTATTATATTGATTACTAGAAGTTTAATTACTTTGCTTGATTTTTGATTTTTTGTACTTTGATATTCAAATTTTTTGATTTTATTCTTTATTTGTTTCGCCTAGTAGGTCGATTGTAGCCTTAGCTATACTTGTAAATAAATCAAGGAAGTATTAAGAAAATAGGATAATCCATTCTAACCCGTACACCGCTCACCAGCCACACTGCGGGTTACTGTGCCCCATGATTATCCATCTCCGTTTTTTTGATTTTAAATCAGTTAATTGAAGACCTATCCTACTTTGATGTATTTTTTTATCAAATAAAACCAACAAAATGTCATCGGCAGGTACATCACAAGCAGCTCAAAAGGTCACTTCACAAATCTTTAACAAACAGAATTTTAAATATTTATTTACAACCCATTTTTGGGGTCCAGCATCAAATTTTGGTATACCAATTGCTGCCATTATGGATTTAAAGAATAAATCACCAGAAACTATATCAGGTCCAATGACTTCAGCATTAATTGTTTATTCTGCTGTTTTCATGAAATATGCTTTAGCTGTTAAACCAGTTAATTATTTATTATTTGGTTGTCATGTTATTAATGAAATTGCTCAATTAGGTCAAGGTGTTAGATTTGTTAATTTTAATTATTTTGGTGGTGATAAAAAACAATTTAAACCATAAGAATAAGAATAAAAATAATAACCATTTTGTTTAATATATATTATTTATCTATGTTTTTTTGAGTTTATTTTGCTAATATAAATTTTATGTCTTTGTGTTACATTATCGATCAGATCATTATAAACCTAAACCATATACAAATTACAAATAAACCAGTCAAAAATAACTCTATAAAACATTATTCTTTTACTGACATTGAATGTTAGTGTTGTATTACATTATTTATATTTGCTGATTAAGATGTTTTGTATTATTGTCTTCAAGTATATATGTAGTAAGGTTAATATCATGATTTAGTAAACAATCTTTCTTTAATGACCATTATTATTCAATTCCATACCATCCAAGAACTAATCCGAAGCTATGGATATATGTATAGAAGTGATATTCTTTCTAAAGTATCTTTCGGAGTTTTGAGGCTGGAAGTAAGATATATTTGTTTCACTTAAAAAGGTTCTATATGGATACATTGGATAGAAATAAAGGGATACAAATTAAACTGCTCAAGAAAATAAAAATAAAAGTATATAAGAGTAAAAGTTGTAAAAGTAAAATTAACCAAATTAAAGATAGATGATTTATAAAACGCCCGTGCACTGAATAAACATCAGAGATTTCAGTAAATTCAATGATATTAATCTTCTTTCATCAAGATATACTGTATTTAATAATCAGTTTCAAGTTAAATTTTTGAAGAAAGCCAATAGATAAAACAACTAAATACTATCATTACTCAAGTTAATCCAACTTCAAGTAATAATTCCACTACAATTAATAATCGTTAGAAACAGCTTCATTTTTATTATTCTTTTTATTTAATTCATCGTCAAATAGTATTGTGACAGAAAACAGTGATTGAAACTAATGGTATGAATCATGAATCACATAGTAATTGTTACAGGCCATAAAATTAATGATTTATGGATTATATTGTATCCATGGCTTGTAATATTGCTGCCCTCATATTAATCCTAAAAGTAACTAGTTTTTTCACCTTTTGAATTCTTCAAGCTTCCAATGTTTCCAATGACAAACAAACCTTTCATCAGACCACTTAATTATATTCCTCTTCTGCTTTGTTGTGTAAACACTGAATCAGTCAGTCTGTCTCTGCTTCTCAATTTCGGCCCTGATAACAATTTCCGATATAGGCAAAAAAATGTCCGCTGCATTTCTATCCCATTTTGGGAGCATCCAAACTACACACAAAACTACTTATAAAACGATCCTGGATCCCACATCAACTGGTTCTTTCTTTAAACTCGTCACAGAACATCAATCAAACATGGGTGAAGGTGCTTCTAATTTCGTCTACTTGCTAGGAGCTGGCTCCATAATAGGTGCTTCTCTATTCGTTGCAAATAAATATATCAATGCTTACTATCTAAATAAACCTTCAAAAGTTCCTGTTTCTGCTTCTGAACCTAAAAAGAAAGGAAAATACCATACTGATCCAAATGCTCCACCTCCAGAACCAACTCCTCTATATATTACACCTGAACAAGTTAAAACTAGAGATGATAGACCATGGAGACCTTTTAGATGGCCTTATCATCAAACTATGTCTATTTTCAAATTAGATGTTAATCATTGGCTAGATATGGATAAATATTATTATGATTATATCATGGAAAAGGAAAGAGTTTATCATTCTTATGGTAAAGATAATACTGATTGGTTACCTGGCTCAGAAGATGCTTGTTTAGAATTGATGGAAGTCGTTAGATCTCATATGTTAAAAAGATATCCTTTGTTATTTACAACTGAAAATGATGGTGAAACTGTTAAAAATGAATTAACTGGTGAATTATTAGATTTCTCATTACCTTTAAAAGATCATCCATTAGTTTATGTTTCAAAAATGGCTAAAGAAGATTTTTATATTGTTTTAAAAGGTGAAGATGGTGTCCATAGATTAATGGCTGCCGCTGTTCCTTTCCCAGGTGGTTCCTTTGGTATTAAATATAAATTAGGTAAAACTTTAGATGTCATTCATACTGAAGTTCCTTATTATGAAACTAAATTAAAACCTTCAATGGAAAGATGGTTTGCTAAAATGGCTCCTGCTGATTTAGTTGAAAGAGCTTCTTGGTATATATCATGGGATCATAGATTATTATTAAATACTGTTTATGCATTAAAAGAAGATGAAAAAGTTGATTCTACTGTTCCACCAACTGAATTTAATGTTAGAGTTGAAAGACAAACTTTAAGAAGATTACCAAGATCAAAAGCTATTATTTTTACAAATCATCCTGTTTTTTATTCAATTGAAGAAATGAAAGATGAACCTTTAATACCTTCATTAATTAGAAAAATCATTTATGAAGCACCTGAAGGTATTTGTAAATATAAAAATTTTGAAAGTTTTAGAGATCATATATTACCTTATTTAGATTCATTAGTTGATAGACAAATTGAATTAGGTTTAATTAAAGAAGATACTCCTTTAAAAACTTTACCAACTTATCCATTTGCTCATTTCTTAAGTGAATCTAATCCTGAAAATGGTTGGAGTAACCCTAAAGGTACTGTTGATTATTCAGAAACTTTAAGAAAAGAATTTAAAGATGGCGTTAAAATGGAAGTTGATACTTTTAAAAGAGTTGGATCTGGTGATAATCCATTTACTGTCTGAAATAGTCATTTATTAATAATAATATATTATTCTTATAATTTTTTGTTTAAATTGTTTATCTGGGCTTTTTTAATATACTACTTTGATAGTAGTATTATTGTTTATATTTCTTGGGATTTTTACTTTTATGTTTTTATGTTTTATATTATTCTCTTTTTATTCTATTCTTAAAATTTAATAACGATTATTTTATATTTAAATTGATAAGAGTATGCAAGGAAAGAAATATAAATCAGTGAAATAATAATAATGATACAAAATGATAAATAAACAAACAATTCATATAAAGAGGATGTATTGAGTTTCAATTGTAACAGTCTTAGTTTCTTTTGGTTGTAAACTAACTTTACTGAATCCTTTCAATTCTTTCAATGGTCTTTCAACAGCTGTAGTAGTTGGTGGAACAACATATAACTGAACAGTTTCTTTACCAGCAACAGATCCTGTATTAGTAACAAATGAATCATGAAAACTAGTTAGTCTTAGTAATCAGTGGTATTAAAAGAAGAACTAACTTTATTACTAATTTAATTCAAATTTAAATGATAAATGAAGCAAATCTGTTAAGTGTTTTCCAAATCAATCTCATATGGAGGTAGAAATCTATTTCCATTTTCATATTCGCATAATCTAAACTTATAATATCTATCATTATATTCCATGTTGTCTCTTTTAAAAATATCATCTAATGATATATTATTTTTAGGTTTAACCAACTTATATTTAATATTATCTTTTCCCAAAATTTGTTTGTCAGTAATATCAATATAATTAATACTAATATTATATTTTTCAAATAGCCTATAAATAGTATGAAACTCATAGCCAAATAAAGAGCAATCAAAGTAATCATGTCTAAGCAAGCTAAAGCAAATACGATATCTAAAAGCATCACAGGATGATTCTTCACTGGCCCAACATCTTCTCATCTTGAAATAAATTTGATAATGATCAAATTCATATAAAGAATCGGCATTTTGAATCGATCTATATTCGTTATTAGAGTATAATACTAAAGTTTCTTTTGTAGTTGAAAATTGAGAGAATATCATCTTTATAATAGTTTGATCGAGAGAATTATTATCATTTAAATGAATTAAAAAATATAGTAAGTAACGATGTGGTATAATATCAATAACTTTTTGAAATATTAATAATTTAGTTTCAACTGTTAATTTTGAACAAAACTTAATAAATTTTTTCATCTGTTTCAATTGTAAACGTTCAATTTTATAACAACGATAACAACTTTCTGGTAATTTAGATGAATTCCAAGTAACCCATGACGTTTCATCTTTGCTCGTGTGATATAATATAGGCCAATTCCAAAATTTCCATGTCAATTTAACTTCCTTATGATAACTATAATGTTGACCATATACTAAAAGCTTCCCATATTTATTACCACCTACAGGTTTTTCTTCAGTCTCCTTTGGGTCCTTTGGTGTTGCAAGCAATTGGTGGTACATAAATGTAATTAAATGCATCGTCCAACTTCAAATAATGCATAGATGAAATTAAGAGAATAAGTAGTATAGAATTGTGAAACCATTATGAGTATTTAGAGCATATATAAAGCAGATAAATGATATGTTAATAATTATCTGTAATCTCAAAATATCAAATTTTGGTTTACTACTTTGGTAGCGCTGTTACTATACTGTATTGTTTTTGTGTTTTTGTGTTTTAATACGGGATGTTTAAATTAATAGGAGTATACAAGGAAAGAAACATAAATTAGTAGTAAAATAATAATAATGATACAAAATGATAAATAAGCAAATGCAAAAAAACAGAAAAACAAACAATTCAAAATTTACTCTATAAATCATGAATTCTAATTAAAAATCACCCATTAATTTTTTTAAAACACCAATATCTTGTATAACTTTTAAAACTTCAACTTTAGGAACATTTGAACTAACTTTATTATTACCAAAAGTAACAGTATCTTTAGAAGGAGAAACATTAATACCTTTAACTGAATTTCCTGATCTAGAATTCTTTGAAGATAAATTAATTAATGAATTAGCTTCTAATGAACCTAAAACCTCTAAAAATTCACCTCTTTTTAATGGTGAAATCATTTTATCAATTGACTTTAATTCAGAAATATAAAATTCAAAAAATTGATTAATTGATGGAGTACCTTTTAATTTAATTGTAGGAAGATTATTTTTAAAAATTGAAAATTCATCATTATTATTATTATTATTATTATTTGGTATATTTGATAATGGTTTATTAGATATTTTTTTAGGTGATCTTATTTTTCTTGAATTTAATTGAATTAAATGTAAATAATCTTCATATTTTAAAACACAACATAAAACAGTTTTTTGCATTAAATTTAAATTTTTTAATTTTTCATTAAAATTAGACATAAATGCATTATTACAAACTTTTGAAATTTGTGTAATCATTACTTTTGGTGCTGATTCAATTGTTAATTTATTAAATTCATTTATTGATAATTTTTTTAAAGTTTGTTCTTCAATTAATTCAATTGATCTATGAATTATATCAAATGCTTTACGTAAATCACCTGTATTAACTGCTGATTTTTTAGAACAAAATTGAATTGCTGTTGGATGAACAATTGGTGGGAAAATACTATTTGTTTTTGTTATTGTTAATGATTGTAATTTAGTTGTTATAACTTGTTTAATTTGATCTGATGTATAAGGTAAAAATTGTAATAATGTTGGATTAATTCTATTTGATCTTAATCTAGGTAAGAATCTATCAGTTAAATCTAAAGCATTTGCAATACCAATTAGTAATAAATGAGTTGAATTATCATTATTCTTATTAAATAAATTTGATGCCCAAGAAAATAATTCAAATAAAGTTTGTTGAGATTTATTAATTATATTATCTAATTCATCTAAAATAACTATAATCATATCAACTTTTGAAATATTTGATAATTGAATTCTAATTTGTTCGATTGATGTATTAGGAGGAGGAGATTTATTAAAAATTTGTTTATAAATTGTAAAAAAAATATCTTCAGGTTTGAATAATGTCATACAATTAATTTTAGCAATTTTAATAGATCTATTTATATTATTATCTAAATTGACTTTATATGTATTAGACTTATGGTTTTCAATGTTTTGAATAATTAAAGAATCTAAAAATGCATTAACTTGGGCTGTTTTACCAGAACCAGGAGGACCAGAAATATAAATTGAATCTGAATTTAAATTAATTAAAGAATTATTAATTAGTGATTTTAATTTTGATGCTTCTTTTTCTCTACCAGTTAAAACAAATTCGCTTTCTTCAAAATTTGATTTTGTACCTCTCATAAAAAGTTGTTTTGCTTTTGTATATGGAGAATTTATCATTTTTTTTTCATTTTTCAAATTTGAAAAATTTAATTTTTTTGAAACTGATGATAAATCAATTGGAGTGGAAAGATGACTATTCTCAGTTGAATGATTTGAAGACGGTGTTAGATAGGCAGACACATTTGATTTATTTGAAGGAGTTTTAATGTTAATAGATTTAATGGATTTTCTAGGGGTATTTGGAGGAGACAAGATGTTTAAGTCATTAACTTGTTTCAAAGGAGACAGCTTTTGTCTTTTTGAAGGAGAAGCAGAATTCTTTTCCAGTAGTCTCTTTGATGCTCTTGTATTCATGATGATGATGATGATGAAGAAGGTATTTCGGAAGAAGGTATTTCAAGAAGAAAAGGAGGAAATAGGAATAGGAAAACGAGATAAAATAGAAACGCGTCTGAGACACGAAAACCGCAAAGGGAAAAATGCGCCACAGGGGCCCAGCGCGCCGTGGCGGTGGTGGCTGGTACACCCCTGCACCGCGTGAATTTCATTTTTTTTTAATTCATCATCAATTCAATTCACTTATTGTAATTGGTGGTGTTTCCTTCTTTTTCCCCTTTTCACACTGTTTCACACCGCTTCTTATAGGCAACACACTGCTCCCTCTCCTCCTGCCATCTCAAGAGAAACATACCACTCTCTCCTGTCCCTCTCTTACAGACCTCACCTAACATTTCGGCTCTTGTCTCTTATCTTGTCTCATTCATACTCTAAACCAACAAAAACAACAACGTTTCAACTCTTGTACATACCTCTATCCCTTTTATAATGTCATCTAATGATCACATGAGAAACGGCTATGCCCAAAGCCGGTACTACAAAGACGATATAGGCCAGGGAGGCAAACGAAATAGGAAATTTAACCATCATAATTCTCATCACAATAGTTACCTTTCCTATCAACAACAACAGCAACAACAACAACAACAATTACAATCAAATCCCCAGCCTTATTCACATCAATCATCAATAAATCCTTTTTCATCAAGACGACAGGACTTTGGCAATTCTTCAAATCCAAATATACCCTCATCTTCAGGCAATCCTCTTCCCAATAATTCAGCCTCTTCTACATCTGCATCTTCAACTTCTCAACCTTTACCTTCTCAAACTGATCAATATCAACAACATTATAGAAATAATGATGGCACAATACCCAGTCGTACCAACTCCTCAAATCAACTAGGTACTAAACAAAGACGAAACAATATGTATAGAAATGGTGGTAATTTAAGCCGAAATTCTTCTAGTTCAGGTTTACCTTCTCAATCTAGTTATTATAGAACATATGGAAGTTCTGGTGGACCACAACAACAAAGATATCAAGATTATTCAGACTACCCTGTTGAAGATCCTTATGAAATGCAACAACAGATGTATGGTCCTCTTCCTCCAAGAAGATTATCAAGTTTTGGTTCAAAAGCCGATAGATATGGTAATACAGGTGGTGATTTAATTAATTCAAATAATATATCAAATATACCTCCCCCTGCTTTAAAAGATCAGCGTTATTTAAATAGAAAGTCTTATAATGATAATCGTTTTGGTGTAAATTCAAGGCAAGGTTCTCAACTTGGTTACTCAACGAGGGGTTCTTATAGAGCTGATGATGATTATTATAATAACAGACCTTCTTTATCAGCTAGTGCTCAATATGGAGGTTATCAAAGTTATGGAAGATATCCAAGTGAATATAAAAGAGAATATCATTCTTCATCTTCATTAATTCATAGTGTTCCTCCTAAACATAAACTTGGCTCTTTATCTCCAACTAATGAAACTAAAAAATCAAGTGCAGCCTCTTCAATAGCTCCAAGTATTAGAAATGATGATGACGATGATGCTGATGTTGATGATGCAGAAGATCTGTTTCCCGAGAAAGCTTCATCTTCCAGAAAAGTAACTCCTGATGTATCAACAGTTCCATCTAATTCTCATCAGAAACCTGTAACTATTAAAGAAGAAAAGAAAGACGAAGATTTTACGGAAGAAGTTGATTCTACAAACAATAAAACAGCAGAACCAGATATTTCTATGGCACATAATAAATCAGTTGAAATATTGAAAAATGAAAGTGAAGAATCTGACCAACCAGATGTTTTACTGCGAGATGCTTCTCCTTTTATGCAAGCTAGTGGCAGTGAAGAATCTTATAGTCCAAAGATCGATGATATAATACCACAAGAATCGAATAATGAATCAGTTGAAATCCCTGAAGCAATTGAACAAGAGGTTGTTCCTGAAATTAAGAGTACTGATGAATCTGAACAAATTATTGAAGAAAACTATTCAGATGATGAAATTCCTGAAATAGATCGTTGTATATTCCCTTTGAATAATGTTGAGGCTAAATATTGGAAAATAAAGTATTGTCCTAAACGTGAAAGAAGAAAGAAATTGAAATATTTATCTAAAATCCCAATTTATAATTTAAGACAATATAATTTTATTGATAGTGCCTTATTAATTTTTAAGCAAGCTGATGGACCAAATTTATTAAAAAAATTAAATGAATTACAAGATTTATTAGAAATTAAACAACAAAATTTGATAGAAGAATTCATTTCAAGAGACTATATCTGGGAAAATAGAGTTGAACTAATGGATTCTCAATTGCAGTCATTTTATAAAGCTGATAACGACGATAAAAATAATAAGGATAAGTCAAATAACAACAATATCGAAAATCCATTAGATCCTCCAAAAACTAGTAGTTCTCGTCGTAATAGACATCATGGTGATTCTGTTAGAACTGAAGCTGAATTTTTAGAAATCCTAGAGTCTTTTGAAAGAGAAAGAGAAAAGGATCCTTTAATAAAGGCCCAGTATGGAGCTGCTACAATTCCTGATATGATTATTGATCCAGTTGAGAGATATTCTTGTGTTTTAGATTCAAATAATTTAGTTTTAAATAAATCAAAATGGGTTGGTAGAATTAAAACTGATCCAATTGACACTTTCACTGAAGCTGAACATGAGAAATTTTGTGAAGCTTTTGCAATGTGGCCGAAAAGATTTGGTAGAATTTCTAATTTTATGGGTAATTTAAGATCAACGGAAGAATGTGTTTTACATTATTATAGAACTAAAAAGTCAACTAATTATAAGAATATTGCCGCTAATAGAAATAAGAGAACAACTAGAAAGGCTACTGCTAATAAAAGAAAGCAAAAGGAACAACATAATAGATCTAAAAATGGTACTCAAACACCAGAAAGTTCAACAACAGAGCATAATACTCCACTTGTGATGACTCCAATGGTTGATTCTGAGGCTGATGTTTCCGATGCAAATATTGCTATTAGTAATGGTCATAAAAGAAAGAAATCCGGGTTTCCTCCAGCAAATAATGAATCTAAGAAACGTAAAGTCTCTGGTCCAAGTTCTGATGTTCCCCGTGCTAACCAGGAAATTAGCAGTTCTACTAACTCTACTAACGAAACTCAACCACAACAAGAGCAACAACATCAGCAGCAGCAACAACAACAACAACAACAACAGGAGCAGCAACAGCAACAACAACAATCAATTGCACCTCCTACTGTCGCCACAGCCTCTGCTACGTCTACGTCTGTTAAAGTTAGTAATACAACTGTTACAATTCCTCAAGTTTATTCAGAATCTAGTCAACAACAGCAATTACGTCCAGGATATGTTTTTAATAATCAAGGATTGAAATCGATCCAACAAGCTCAAATTGATGCATCGCATTCTGTTAGTCCTGTTTCTACTTTTGGAGTTGAACAACCACAACAATCAATCCCTCCACTTGAAAAGAAGAAGCCTAAACGAGGCAGAAAGAAGAATCAATCAACTTCCAATATTAATCTTGATGGTTTGAAGCCTGATAATGATGAAAAGAGAACTATTAAAGATAGAAGTCATATTACAAGTTATTGGAGTGTTCCTGAAAGTAACACTTTCCCTATATTATTAGAGAAATTTGGAACTGATTGGGAGTCAATTGCTAAAAATATTGGTACTAAATCTGCTACAATGGTTCGTAATTATTATCAACGTGGTTTATCTGAGAATCCAAATTGGGAATCTGTTGCTCGTGCTGCTGATTTGAAAACGTCTGAAGAAAAAGATGAAAATAAAGTTGAAACAGATCAAGATCAAAATCAAGGTAATGCTAATATTTCTTCTGATCCTCTTTCCAATCAATCTTCTAGTATTATACGTCCAAGACAAGTTAGTATACCTAATTCTCTAAATTCTTATTCACAATCTCAACAACAGCAACAACAGCAACAACAGCAACAACAACAGCAGCAGCAACAACAACAACAACAACAATCAGTTTTGGGTCCAAATTTGGTTAGTGGTCCTCCTTTAGGTTATTTCCATAATAAATCGTATTCTTATACTTCACCGGTTGCTGTTCAACATGCATCTTTGCACCAACAACAACAAGCCCAGCCTCAACCTCAACCTCAAGCTCCTCAACTACATTCTTTGTATTCTTTACCTAACCATCAATCCCCAGTTTCACTTGCTTCTTTAAGTACTTCTGTTCCTGATGTTAGACGTGAATCCATGAGTTCCGTTGGATCATCCCACCCTCAATTAGCTCCACTTCCTAATCTCCCTCCATTCAGTTCAACTTCACAGTCATTCAATAACAATTTATTATTCTCTTCCAAGCCGCCTTTATTACCTACTCCATCTACTTCCAACCACTCTGGTATGATGAAAATGTCTGCATTATTAAATTCACCAGTTGAAGCTCCTAATTTATCTCATTCTCAAACTCATCTTCCTCCTTTATCTTTGTCCATTCAACCACCTCAACAACAACCTACACCTACATCATTACCACCTTCTACATCAACCGCATTTATGCCTAAACCTAGAGCTAGTATAATGAGTTTATTGAATAGTGATGAAGGCACAAATTCACCTTCCTTTCCTTCTGCGGCTCCTCCTTCTGCTACTTCTTCTCAACAACAAAGTACATTCCATGCTAGTCCATTGAGTCATTTAATGAACCCTGCTCCTCCATTATCATCTAGTATTCAACAACAACAACAACAACAAGGCGGATTCTATAACCAACAACAAAGACAAGTACAACAACCAGTCCATCATCTGAGTGCATTGGATGCTTTAGCACAGATTGCTTTTGAAAGAAAATAAAATTTGTTTTATAAAGATTTTTTTATCAATCATCTCATCTTCAATTTTATAAATCGTTTATTTAATTATAGTTTGTTTATGAGTTTAATCACGGGTTTTTATGTTTTAAATTATTTTCTTCTTGCTTTTATTAATTTTAATATTTTCCTTTTTTAGTTTAATTGTTGATTTGAATTTTCTATTATGTTGTTATATTCCTTTTTCCTCACCTTTTTTGCTTCTATCTTTTTTCTCCCTTGATTTTATTCTTTTTTTTTATTTATTAAAATGTGGGTGAGGTGTATTTTACCTTTATATATAGTGTATTTTTACTATTTTTTATGTCTTGTTAATTGTGTTTTTAAGGTTATTAACTAGCTTCTATTCTGCTTGTAGTTAAAATTTATTTCTTTATTTTTATTTGTATCAGCGTGTTTGTGTTTGTGTGACAGATTTATCGATACCCTCTTTCTGAAAATTTCAGAATTAATATTAATATTATTTCTTAATATTGAAAGTAAAAAAAGACCATATTTTATACAAGAAACTGTAATACACACATAAAAAACACATTTTGAGAAAGAAAAAACTCATAGAAGTATCTAATTAAAGGAATTAAATAATTTTAAAGAAGAAAACGCAAAACAAAACAAAACAAGCAATTAACAGGAACTAACGTAAATTTTAATAATCTAATCTTAAAATTAAGAGAAAAAGCATTCAAAACATTTTTCATTTATTTATTCAGATTCGCTTTCAGTTTCATAATCTTCAACTGAATCCAAAATAAAGTCACAAGCTTCTTCAAATCTTTCATCAATTATACCATCTAAACCTTCAACATCAGCTCTTATCACTCTACCATATTTTTTTCTTGGTCTCTTTTGATTATTTGTTTGCTTTTCAATATCACCCCAACATGGATGTTTATGACTTGTGAAAACCAATGAATTTCTATAAAACCAATCAGTTATAGATTCGTCGATTGTTGAAACAATAGCTCTTAATGAAGTTGGCTTATCTAAGAAATTGATTGATGCTTTAACTAAATTACGTATATCTCTATGACCACACAGATGAACAACACCATTATAAGCATCACCAATACCTACAAATGCAATCTTTGAAACTTTAAAATATTGAATATAGTTATCCCATAAATACAGTAATGAATCTTGTGATGTTGTAATATTATTATAGTAAACTTCATTTTCACCTGTTATTGTTAAAGGGATATTTATGTCTATTATACCAAAGTTTTCTTGAATTGCCCAATCTATAAATCTCTGTGATTGATCAACCACCACTGATTGTGCTGTATCTAAATCACCAGTAATTGGATCTCTACGGGACCAAATTCTTGATGGATCATGAATTAAAATTATAATTTTATCAGATTCATAAATTCCTTTTGTACATAAAATTTCATTTTGTAAGGATATTTCTTGTTTTCTTTCTGGATTCATTGGTAATGTTATAAAATTCTTATTGTCAAATAAAGTATTCTTTTGATATGCTCTGATTGAATCATTTAATCTTGAATGTTTAGCAGCCATTTCTTCAAATGATGGATCTTTAGATGTTTTAACCAAAACTTCAGGTTCTCCCATTATAGCAGGAACACTAAAATCTTGACCATAATAACCAGGTTTTAAACACTTCCAAAATCTAGATTGAATTTTAATAACATCATCTATAACTTCAATAGTTTCTGATTTTGGAACCATATTTTTTAGTTCTTCAGGTGGTTCACCAATTAAAACTTTAGCAACTCTCAAAGCACTTTTAGAAATTGAATCTAAGTTATAACCACCTTCCAAAACAACACATAAATTACCTTTATTTAAACTCTTTAAATAATGTGTCATATGACCATAACCAGCAGGAGAAACATGACACCCACCAATAACATCACCATCAGCAGCATCAAAACCAGAAGAAATGATTACCAAATCTGGATTAAATTCATAACATATTGGCATAATAACTTTTCTAAAAGCATAAATATAATCAGCATCACCAACACCACCAACAGGCCATGGAATATTAACATTGAAACCTCTACCTTCACCCTCACCAATTTGATCAGCACCACCGGCTTTTGTACCTGGGTAATATTTACCTTGTTCATATCTATGTAAAGATATGTATAAAACTCTTGGATCATTGAAAAAAGCCTTCTGAGTTCCATTACCATGATGAACATCCCAATCAACGATTATAATTCTTCTAACTGATTCAGGATAATTTGAAAGTGTCGCTTTAGCTGCAACAGCAACGTTTGAGAAAAGGCAAAATCCGCCAGGAGCATCAGGCTCAGCATGATGACCTGGAGGTCTGACAACAGCTAATGCATTTTTAACTCTTCCTTCAACAACAGCTTTACATGCCTCAATAGCACCACCACATGATAATTTAGCACTTAATAAGGAGTCATTGTTGAAATAAACAGAATCACTTTTTTCAGTTTCTTTTAGTAGTTCTTCTTTAGTCATAGCTTGTGTACTTTCAATGAATTTCAAATGTTCTTCAGTATGGACTAATAATATTTCTTCTTTTGAAGCTTCTCTAACAGGTATCTTTACCATCAAATCACCAATATTATCTCTACCAGATAATGTTGGGTCATTTATTAGGCCATGCTCAGCTAAGATCTTATAAATTCTATAAATTCTTCTTGGATCCTCTGGATGGGGATCAATATATTCAAAATATGAAGTAAAAATTTTAGCATGATAACGCATTCTAACGTCATAACAAAGACCTGTCTTTAGAGGAACGTAATGCAAATCGGGTTTGGTAATTGGGACAATGATATCGGAAGGGTTGATTTTTGTTTCTTTTGGTATCTTTTCAGAAGAGCCATTTGAAGAAGAGAGGGATATATTGACTTTAGAATGATCAGGTTCTTCTTCTTGCTTAACTATAGTTGGTGTGAGTGGTGTTTCATCAGAGTCTTTTTTCAAAGAGATGTTGTTATTGTTTTCAGTCTCATGAGTAAGCTGTGTTTCATCCAATGGGCGCTTTTGAGGGATGGCGGACTTAGAATCACTATCAATATCCATCTCTGAATCCATGATGATTTCAGTTAGCTGATGTGGAGGAGAAACCAGGAAAAGAAGGGTAGTCAGGGTACCCAGGAATTGAAAAGATTGTTCAGATTTGAGATGGAAAAGCTAAGAGACCAAAAACTGTCGACGGGTCGACAGATTGTCGAGACGCGTCGACAGCGGGAGAAGTTTTCAGAGAAAACAGGAGGAAGAAGAAGAAGAACAGTAACAGAGGATATAGCTGGAACTGGTACGCTGGAAAATGAATATCTACAGAGATGCAGAACAGTTTTTGGTCTCAGACAAGAGAGGATCACTCCAGTCCAGGATATTTGAAGCTTCAAAACAGCACAAGATTAAATCAAATCCAAAACAAATATATGCTTTAGTTTCTTCAACTTTAAAATATAAACCTTTTATCCTACATATAATTAAGAAATCACATTTACTAAAATACGAAAAGAAAGCAAAGTTAACTGAGTCGATGGCTTTATTATTAGTTCATGATTTATTATTTACAAAATCAGGTAGAATTCAAAGTAAGCAGCATCCATTAAAAGATTCGATTATTAGAAATAAAACTAGATTACATGCAGAATTAACTAAGTTAAAATTGAAACATGGTGTTCAATCCTTAGATTCTTTAATTGAAGATGATGATACTCCAGTGAGATGGTTTAGAGCTAATTTAATTAAAACTACAAAAGATCAATTATTAAAAGAGTTTTCTCATTTAAAAAGAGTTGATAAATTTCAAGATATTCAACAAGGTACTATATATCATGATGAATTTATACCCAACTTATTTGGAATGCATCCAAAAGATAAATTAACTTCAACTGATGCTTATTTAAAAGGTAGACTTATAATCCAAGATCGTGCTTCTTGTTTTCCTGCTTTTATTTTAAATCCAATTCCAAAAAAAGATAAAATTATTGATGCTTGTTCGGCGCCTGGTAATAAAACTACACATTTAGCTTCAATATTACAAAATACTCCAAATTCTATCATAGCTTTTGAAAGAGATAATAAACGTGTTAAAATATTAAAAATGATGTGTGAAAAAGCTGGTGGATTAAAATGTATTTCAATTCAACATGGTGATTTCACAACTACTAATCCAAATGATTATCCTGAAATAACAGGATTGGTTGTCGATCCTTCTTGTTCCGGTTCTGGAATCTTTGGTAGAGTATTTGATGACAATTCAGCAGAAGAAGAAAAATCAACTGAAGAAGATAATAATGAAAGATTGAGAAAATTATCAAGTTTTCAATTTACAATAGTTAAGCATGCAATGTGTTTTCCAAATGCTAAAAAAATAGTTTATTCAACTTGTTCAATTCACGCCCAAGAAAATGAAAGAGTTGTTGTTGATTTAATGCTAGATGAACAAGTTAAAAAACAAGGTTGGAAAATTTGTGATCAATCTAAAGTTATTCCAGATTGGCCAAGAAGAGGTTTTGTTGAAGAATTTTCTTCCTTGCCAAATCCTGAAAAATGTGCTGGTGGTTGTGTTAGAAGTTTGCCCAAGGTTGATGGGGGTATTGGCTTTTTTGCAGTTGCTTTTGAAAGAGACCCTGATTATAAAGGGGAATCAAAGAATAATATAAAGAAAACTGATGAACCAAACAAACTAGAAGCAAAGGAAGCAAAAGAAGGAGAAGAAGAAGAGTACGAAGAATGGACTGGTTTTGAAGACTAATATATATAGATTTAAATTGTTTATTAGAAACCTCAAATGTAATATATTAAAATACCTAATACTGTAGTATTCAAGAGAATACGGACATGCAAGTAAAACAAAACATAAAAAAGATTTATAATAAAGAGCTCATCAAAAATTGTACGTAAAAAAAAATAGTTGTAAACACATAAATTAGAATCTTTTAATAATATCATCAATAACTTCTTGAGTTGATGACTTACCACCTAAATCAGGGGTCTTGATCTTATCTTCTTGTAAATTAGCATCAACTGCTTGATAAATTTTAGCAGCTGGTTCTGGGTAACCCATAAATTCTAACATTAAAGCAGCGGATCTAATAGTAGCAATTGGGTTAGAAATTCCTTTACCTTGAATATCTGGGGCAGAACCATGACATGGTTCACCAATGGCAAAGTTATCACCAACATTAGCTGATGGAACGACACCTAATGAACCAACTAAAGCAGCAGCACCATCAGATAAGATATCACCATATAAATTTGGAGCAACAACAACATCGAAAATTTCTGGTTCTCTGAACATTCTGTAAACCATTGAGTCAACAATTTGTTCATTATATTGAACTGAACCATATTTATCGGCATTGGCACTGTACAAGTTTTTAATAGTTTCTCTAAATAAACCATCAGAAACTGATAAGACATTTGACTTGTGAGTAACAGTTAAAGTTGGTTTAGTATGTAATGAAGCACCACCTAATTCTCTAACTGCTTGTCTTTGTAAAGCAATTTCTAAGGCAATCTTACCAATTCTAGTAGTTGCATTTTCTGTAATTCTTTTAATTGCTTCAGCAACTTTTTGACCATCTTTTTCAAAGATTCTTTCTTCTTTAATATATAAATCTTCAGTATTTTCTCTAACAATAACCATATCAACTGGTCTACCAATACCTTCGACAGATTTAACCGGTCTAACATTGGCATATAAACCTAATTTCTTTCTTAAAGCAACAATTGGGGAAGAATAACCTTGAACTTTAGTTGTTGGAGAAGAAACAGCACCAAATAAAGCACCGTCACAAGAAGATTTCAGAGCTTCCACTGTTTCCTCAGGTAAAGCTGTTCCAGTTTTTTTGAATAATTCAAAACCAGCTAATAAATCTGTGAATTGAAATTTCAAACCGTATTCAGAAGGTAAAGCTTGTAAGATTTGCTTACCAGCTGGAATAACTTCTCTTCCAATACCATCACCAGGAATTAAACCGATGGTTAAGGTTTTTGGAACAGTAGAGTAGGCTCTTCTAATTGATGATCTTGCAGTGGCAGAAAGCATTGAGTAGTATTCTAGGAATCAGGTAACGAATTGGAAGGGTTGAAAAACCAAAATCACCATCGATCACTTTTTTGGAAGAGTCAGTTGAACATTTTCCAGACCGATTCCGGGGTTTCGGCGGTCCGGTTACGGGTGGCGCAGAAAAGTGCTGTGCCACAAATACATCAACAGAATGTCTTTTTACTTATGTCTTTTTGTTTTTTTTATTTTATATAATTAAGAAAAATACACACTCAAAGAAAGCTATTTAACTGATTCCATTTAATTCTTTGTGTTTTGCAATAACCTTGTTAGCCATATCAATTAACCCATCTGCAAGAATATCTGGTGATCCAAAAATATCTATACATGCTTCAAATTCATGAACACTAGACCAAGCAGTAGTAAACCCACCTTGTTTTGCTGCAATACTATCCCAGATATGTGCAGCTGCAAAGAATTTATCTTTTTCTTCATTTGATGGAATTTTATTAGCAATAAATTGATAAACTGCAGCTTCTGGTTTACCAGCACCAATTGAATCACAAGAAATCAGATTTTCACCAGGCATTTCTATTCCTGATCTTTTAAAATAATTAGACACTCTTTCGTGTGATGCATCAGTTAAACACCAAATTGTAAAACCGTAATCTCTTAAAATTTTAAACATTTCTTTCGTTTCTGGTCTAGCTTCTAATTTAAACCATTCACCATAAATATATTCTAAATCATCATCTGTTGCAAATTCTCTTGGATTCTTAACTCCTGCATAATGTAATGATCTATAAAATGTACTTTTGAAAACTTTTTGAAATGGTTGATAATGTCCACATTGTGATAAATATGAATAATCTCTTTCACAACCAGCTAACCAAAAAAAGAAGAATAATCTACCATCAATACCAGCCTCTTTAAATCTTTCACCTAAAACTGTTTGAATACCTTCAATAACCTTTTCATATGAAATACAGGTACCAACAATGTCGAAAACAATATCAGGCATATCTTGAAAATATTAGAGGAAATTTATATGTGAAATAAAATAAAGATAAACTATGAGGAGTGAGTAAAACTGATATTTAAATTAAGGATGGGATTCTTGTGTCTTTATATATAAGTAAAGAAAGAATCAACCAATTGCATTATTAATTGTACAGATAAGAACGACCTACTATCAATTTTTAATTCTATTGATTTCTTATTCTTATTCATCGATTCTGAACGGCGTCTAAACCCAAAAGCGGAACGGAACAGATCCGAAAAATGTAAATGGGAAATCATCATCATATCTATAGACTATATAGCTATACCTATAGGTATAGACCGTATAGTATATGATATAATTAAGTCGAAGGTAATATAAAATACTAGAAATAGAAAATTGAAAAGGTTTCAATTGATTTTATATATTGTCAATTCTTCTCTCTTTCTGAAAAGTAACAGTGTGTAAAAGCAAGTGTTTAATCTTGGATAATCAATTAGTTATAGCAAATTATAATTTTAAAAACAATTGTATCTTGTATTGCTGTTGGTATGAAATGAAAATAAGAATTAATCATCAATATTATGAAAGATAAAACTGTTGGTGTACTTAAACTTGCATTTTCATCATTGAGAAATTTTTATTCTATATAATTTTTAAAATATTTTTTTAGTTGAAGTTATACCCTAATATGTATACCTCAACAACCAACAATAATAATAGCACTCAGAGAGTCAGTCTTTCAGCATCAACAGATTCAACAGTGAATCAACACTCAAGGTTGAGCCGCAAACAGCTTAAACAGCTAGCGCTCGAATTCGAACTCAAGAATTTATAAGCTTAAGAATCAAGAATCGATGAGTACTTCAACCAGTACTTACATTGTAGACAGTTACATGAACAAATATTAGTCTATAAAGAACCCAAAGAGTGGTTGACATATCTATGGCATAGTTTTAAAAGTTATTAAATGTTCAAATAAAAAAGTAAAAAAAGAGGGGTCAACTGGGAATTGAACCCAGGGCCTCCTGCACCCAAAGCAGGAATCATACCACTAGACCATTAACCCGACTTGTATTAAAATGTGCGCGTTGTTTAAGATATAGTACCGCATTCTAGCCGCAACGCCGCAATTCAAGCCGTATTTGCCCTAAATTAAGCCACGAACCCTTTTAGCTGTCCGCAGAGCCATTTTGTAAGCCGCAAGATTTATCAGGCCTGGTGTAGAGTTGTTTCAAGTTCTTCGAAGAAAGTGAATTCAACTTTTAAATTTGAGACTTGAATTCATTCATCATCATATCAATTAAATTTTCAAGCTAGTCACTATTAATATTAAACCTGAAAATGTCATTTAGAAGCAGGATACTTTTTACAATTTCATTTCTTTTGTTTGCAAATTCCGCATACTCATCATATCAAGTTACACAATTATCTAAAATAATACAACAGTTAGAAGAGACAACAACAAGTACATCTAAAGCTTCACTACCATTAGATATAATTTTAGAGGCAATTATAGCATCGTTGTTATCATTAGTAGGAGCAATTGTAGAAGCAATTGATACATCTAAATCATCAACAAATGACTTGAAAATCAATGTACTTAATTCAAAAATAACAAATAATGATTTAAATAAAGTTAGTGATTTAATTGGATTAGGAGTTTTGAAACCAATTGAATATAGTAAAGCTACAAGTGAGATGGAGATTGAACAATTTGGTGTTTTTGATAATATTGAAAATAATTTAGATTATGTTGATTATATTGAAAGAAGAAAAATATTTCAAAATTGGATTGATAATAATGAAGATGAAAAGGAAAAAATTGATCAATAAATTCATTAAATTTTTATGACATATAATTCTAAAGAGTCGTATTACATTGCTTAACTTTTTTTATATAGTGTTTCTTATTAAAAGATTAATATTAATACATTATCTATTTTTTACTTGAAAAAGACCAATGATCAAGTACTTGAATATTATATATAAAAGTCAAGATTATATTAAGCTGCGATAAAAGATAAATAACAAATCAAATATTAAGGGAAGTAAGAAGAAAATCACCGAAAGTAGGACAAAAAAAGGATAAAGCATACAAGAACAAAAATAAAAAAAAGCCCCATATATACCCAACTAAAAGAATAATTTGAAAAACAATTAAAACTGAAAAATAACAAAAATAAAACTCTCAACCTTTTAATTAACTAATCGATAAACCAAAATTAACAAATTCAAAAGAGATTGAGGGTGCAGCCTAATATCCCATAAATGATATAACCTAAATTCAAAATAAAATAAAATACAATACAATAAACTAAAATTAGCATGTAGGGGCAGAAAATTAGAGGAGAACATAACTAAATAGAAAAAAGCACCAGAACAAAAAGTAAAAATCTTAACCTCTGAAAAGACTTCTTAATCTAGAAATTAAAGAAGGTGGCTTATTCGGAGAAGATGGAATAGAGCTATTACCAGTAGCAGCCGTTGATTTTCTAAAAGCATCGTAGTTAACAGAGTTAATTAAAGTATCATTGGTCTTGGAAGTAGTATTAACAGAATGATCATCATTTAAAGTAACTTGAGCAGATGATGCAACATCATCAGCTGAATTGACTCTTTTAACAGTAGTTGGAGGATTTGAATCTTCAATAATGTCATCAATTGCATTCTCATTAGTATCTAAACTTAAGATTTCGTTCTTTGTGTCAGAAGGGACAGAAATAACTTGATCCTGATCATAAGAAATTGAAGTAAATTCTGATGTTGCATCAGCTGTTTCCGGTGGAGATGGAACATCTGTAAAAGATTTTGGAGTATCATCTATTGATTTTGAAGCAAGTTCAGCAGTGATTGGTTTAAGTTCTTTCGAATCTGAAGTAATAGTTGAAGTAGAAGTAGATGAGACAACAGGAAGAGAAGCCTTTTTTAAGTCATCTAAATACAGGACATTATTATCAAAACCAGATTGATCATATTCAATTTTGTCACCAGTTGAAGTAGTCCAGTTGCCATCAACGACAAATTTATATAAAACTTTACCAGTGCTATCGATTAATGAATGAGGTAAATCTAAGGTTAAAGTAAAGACATCATCTTTGGAACTTTTGGATAGTTTATGTTGTTGAGACCAATTATCAAAAGTACCAGAAACGTAAACCTCGTTAGCTTCAGAGGAAGGCCTGATTGAAAGATTGTTTTGTTAGTAGGTGATTCATTTTAGGTTTAAAAAAAAATAGCTACCGCACCACCACATTTAGAGAGATGAGCTCCGAAATATATGGGATCAACTTCAAAAACTGGCACTAAACAAGACGGAAGGTGTATCGGATATATGTATATGATTAGAAGAAGGTTGGCTTTAGTCAATGGTAGTCTTTGAAGGTAAACACGGTCTTTGTTGTTGTGCAATTAGCTTATCAGAGGGATCGATGAGATAAGCTGATCAGTGGTGGTTGGGATCAAGGAGCAATTTGAAGGTCTGATCCCAGTCAATGGGTTAAAAGACATACCATTGGAAAGTGTGTTGGTAAGCACTCATGACAAACTTGAACAACTGCTGGATCGTAGGATGGAAGAGAAGAGAAGAGAAGAGAGGGAGCAAGAAAGAAGAAGAGCTTGATCTGAATTAATTGTAGCTGTAGCTGTGGTGCTTTTAGGCTCAGCTGTTGCCCGTCGAGATTCTTTCCCCTCACGTACTCGATCTATAGAAAATATCTGTTATTAAAACGTCAAAATAATAATACTATTATTAATATACAATCTATTCATTCCAGGCAATAAATGACATTAAGCCAAAGCCAATAAACACAAACAAAATTTGGCCCATAAATGTAACTAGTTCTTGTTTTCTACTGGTACCTTGACCTAACTCTAATAATTCAGGAACAACTGAAAATCCAATATACAAGAATCCACCAGCTGTAAATGGTAAAGTTAAATCAGCAGCCTCAACTGTAGTACCAAATAAACCTCTTGAAACATATGCAACAACATCATCATCTCCAATAACATTACCAACTTCTTTTGAGCTATAATGTTGGATCGCAATACCAATAAATGTACCTAAATATGCTCCAATAGCTGTTAAAAATTGGGAATTCATAGCTTGCCATTTTGTAAAACCACCTTGAATTAATAATGCAAAATCACCAACTTCATGTGGAATTTCATGGAAGAAAACTGCTAAACATGTGGTACAACCAACACTCTTGGAAATGTAAAAACTGGTGGCAATTGCTAAACCGTCAGTAATATTATGAGTAAAATCGGATATTAAATTTAAATATGCTGATGTTTTAACTGATGCGCTTGGTTTAGAGATAACTGGTCCATCATTTATAGTCTTTTCTTCAGATTTATCAGATTTACGTTGTTTAATTGAACCTTCTTCAAATTGATCAATGCTTGAACTAACACCTTCATTAGTATCAGATGTAGTGTGACTATGAGAATGACCATGAGAATGAGAATGACCTCCTTCTTCATCACCAGTATGCTCCAAAATTCTTAAACTCTTATCAATTGTGAAAAAAATCATAAAACCAATGAAGATAGCAATACCCAATAAAACATTTCTTTTTTCATCAACTAAAATTAATGATGCTTTACCTTTATCTAATGGTTCACCTAAGAAAGTTTGAGGCAAAAGATGAACAAAAACATCCCCTAATAAACCACCAACAGCAAAACTAACTAATAAACTTAATGAAGAAACATCAATATTAGCAGGAATTAAAGCTAAGATGAAATTTGGAGGACCAGAGATATATGTAGTTGCTAAAATTGCATTACCTGCTGGACCAAATGGAAATAATTTTGAAAACAAATATTCAATATATGTTTCATCTTCATTTTCACCTTCTCTTTTGGATAACTCTGAATTAACTTCTTTAACAACATTGCATTGTTGTAATTGTGAGTTGAAAGATTCCAAATTGATAACACCATCATCATAATATAGAGGAACAGTTAAAGATGAATCAAACTCTTCTCTGTTAGTCAGATCTTTAGAAGAAACATGTGCATGTGCATTGGATAAATATAGCAAAGATAAGAAAGATAGCAAAGTTGTGGTTTTCATGTTTGCGAATAACAATGATCAAGTAACAAGATAAAGATAAAATAAAGACTTAACACTCTTAACAGATCAAGAAGAAGAAAGTTGTTAGTTTTATATGGAAATTTCGGCCGGTTTGACGCGTACGAGAAGTGCTGACGTAATCCAAAATGCGGTGTTGCGGCTCATTTCACGACGCGTCGTTTTCAAATTGCGCGCGTCGATGAAATTTTGAAATTTTGAGCTGGGCACGCTTTCTACACGGTGGTGGGAAAACCTTTAACCTGGCCATTGGTATGAGTTTAGATAGACGTAATCACTTCAAAAGAGCTTAATTCATACCAGCAGGGACATCATTTAGCAATCACTCGCCATCTCATTCTAATTATTTCCTTTAATTGTTTCAAAAACTGCATTTTGGTTAGCCACCTTTCTCATTATCTTTACGTGATTGATATCCTTTAATTTTCTAATTTAATTTGAAGATGAATGAAACTTCAATACGGCAATCAAATCAGGGTGATTATAATTCAAATAATAAGTCTCCTAATAAAATTACTTTGAAAAACCCATTCTTCAAAGGTAATACACCCAGTTCAAATAAAGTTATTCATAACAGACCTGAATCTGAATCTGAATCTCAGTCTTCAACTCCACTTAAAAAGCAAAAATTACCTTCTGATTCATCTCCTTTAAGGCTGAAACTTTCTTTGAAGAATCCAAATGATACTATTAATTCCACTGATAACAATTCAACAGCAAATATATCCACAAACTCCCATCCTCCAGAGCTTGAAACTGCTGGTGGTACTTCTTTGATTTTAGATAGTTCTAAGAAATTACTACAAATAACTAATAGCAGTAACGATGAGGACGACTTTTCGGATGACTTAAGTAAAGATCAAATTAATGAAATATTCAGTCAAGCCTCTTCTCAACACAATACTCCTATTAAGAAAGCTCTTGGTACACACAAGCAACAACAGAATTCAATTCAATCAGAAGAAGAAGATTTTTCAGATGATTTAACTACAGACCAACTGGAGGGGATTTTCAGTCAAGTTTCTCAGCATAATTCTCCTATTAAGAATGCTGCTGGTCCGCATAAGCAACAAGAAAATCCTGTCCAATCAGAAGAAGATGATTTTTCAGATGATTTAACTACAAATCAACTAGAGGAAATTTTAAGTCAAGTTTCTCAGCATAATTCTCCTCAGAAAAAGGCATCTACTAATCAAAATGAACAACCTTTAAATCTTCAAAGATTAAATAAAGAAAATAAGAACAGTGCAGATTCATCTGATGTATTTGATGATGATATTGATATAGATGGTATTTTAAAATCTGCTAATGAAAATAAAAAGAAGAGATTATCTACTACTGCTATTAACACGGCTACAATAACACCAAATCAAAATGATTCCTCCTCTTTTCAAAATACTCAAGATGATGCTAATTCCTCTGAAACCGTTCAACAAACTCAAGTCACTGCTCAAGAAACTTCAACTCAACAGCAATTTCTCCAGCAATCAAATACAGTTCAGCAACAAGTACCACAGCAACTTCAACAGCAACCTGCTCCACCAACTGAACAGCAACCTGCTCCACCAATTGAACAACAACCTGCTCCACCAATTGAGCAACAAGCTGCACCAGTGATTCAACAACAAGCTATACCAGTGATTCAACAATCAATTCCTCTTCAGCAACAAGTACCACAACAAATACCACAACAATTTCAACAACAAGCTCCACCAATACCGCAGCAAAATTACAGAGTAGATGCTATTCCCACTCCTCCTCAACAATTCCAAACTGCTTCTTCTCCTTTTAACCCAGCATCACAAATATACTCCACGTCTTCTCCACCAGCAGCACAAGCAAAAGATGCTGTTATTCACTGGCTTTACACGCTTAATAATACATTGGCTCGTACTCCAATGCCTCATTCAACTATAGATAATCTTCGAATGGTAAATAATAATATTTTACAGAAATTAGTCACAAACACTGACGGAATGGATTTTAATTCTTTAATTTCATTGGCTGGACAAGTACAACGTCAAGTTCATGAATTTGAACTTTACATTACAAAAAATCCAGTTGTTCAACAACCGCAACTACCTCAAGTCCCTCGATTTCAGCCTGCTCATCAGCCTGTAACTCCTAACCCATTGATTCAGACAGGGCGTGTTGGCAACAATAATCCTCAACAAAATCTAGTAATTACAAATGGTCAACCAATACCAACCACTGCTTTCCTTCCTCAAAAGCCTCCAACTCCTCAAACTAGTCCTCGAAGATCAGCTTCTCAATTAAAGAAGGGATCTTTTGCTAAGTACCAATTTCCTCTACCAAATGATTACGCATACCAACTTTTTAACCAAGTTTCATCCAAACCTCACGAGGAAGACGATGATTTGATAGAACAGTCTATGATTTTATCATTACTAGATCCATTGTCTGGTAAGAGATTAGAGACACCTTTGAGATCAAGATTCTGCTCCCATATTGAATGTTTCGATATGGGATCATTTATAGAAATGAATAGATTGAAGCCATTTAGAATAGGAGTGAAACGTGATTCACCTACTGCAATGGGTGAACCTAATGTCTTAGCAATATTAAAAGACACAAAGAGAATGCCACTACAGGTGGGAAATCATAATTCAAGGACCTGTTCATATCAGTATAAAAATCAATTGAAAGTTAACAAAGCTCGTGAAAAGAAAAATAATGATCTGGAATATTTTAATTGTCCATTATGTAAGTTAGAATTTAGTATTAAAAAATCTGGTGATGTTTATATGGTTGGTGAATTACGTGATATTTTATCAAAATTAGAAGCCGATCCTAATTCAGCAGAAGTGGAAAAAATTGAAATCATGGATGATGGAAAATGGTCTTTTTATAAAGAAAAAGAAAGAAAAGAAGAAAGAACTGAAACTGCTGCTGATTTTGAAATTATATCTTCAGGTGACGAAGATGAAGATATTATGTCTGTTGGTGTACAACAAAATTCAAATCCATCTAATGGGCCACCTCTAAATGTTGATGTTATAGACGTTAATGATACTTCAATGATTTCTGCAGATGATAATTTTGATAAAGAAATAGATAAGGAAATGGACGAGTTAGATAAAGATTTTGATAATATTGATCAGGAGCTTAGAGAAGCATTTGGGGAATCGTCACCTAATAATAGTACGAATAAAGCTATTCCTAATAATATTCCTCAGGGTAGAGTTGATCCATCTCATCCTCCTCCTGGTTATCCTGTGTTTATTCCTCGTGATGATGACGGACCTACTCCTGTTTTCTTTACTGGTAATGGTGATGCCGATGATCCATTTGTCCTTGATTGATTTGTTTTTTTTTTTGCACCTTGTATTATATAATTTATTCCAACTATTTTCCGCTATTCCCATCTAGTTGTTATAAGAGTGTTTTTCTTATTTATTTTTATTAGCGTGCATTAAAATGTGTACTTGTATTGCATATATTTTAATTTTACTTTTGATAAATAACGATGCTATATATATTTTTAGTTGATGGAAAAGTAAATCAATGAGAAAAGATTCAGAACAAAATAAAAATATAAAGTAATTTATATAAACAAATGAAGGCAAATAAAAACAAATAACTGTAATATAACGAAAAGAAAATAATAAAGGAACAATTGAAAAAACACAAATATCTAATATAAGAAAAGTTTAATTTGATTAAACACGGCTTGGAAATCTTTTGTTAAACTCTTCAGTTAATTCATCCAGATCTCCACTATATAAACTGTTTGTACTAGTTTCACTTGCTTCTCTCTTATGTAAACGATCACCATGAACAGCAGGACTTCTTAAGAATGCCTTCTTTGGAGGAATAGCAGGTTTTTTCTTCTTTTTAGCAAGAACAGCATTAGAATTAGGCGATGATAAAGTGGACGAATCAGTTGATCTATTATTATTTGGAGGAGTTTGAAAAACCGTAGCATTTGCTCTTAATGCTGAATGATCTGGAGTTAGGGTTCCCCCATTTGATAATGAAGAGGGTGATCCTTCAGAGCTAACAGGTGATAATGATGATGATGGAGTAAAATTTCTATGGGAACTATAGTTAATTGGAAATTTGCTCACTTTGTTGAGTGATGGTGGTGGCATTGAAACTGGGTGTAACTTAATTTTATTAGCATTATTATTATTGTTATCAGTAGATTCAGTATATTTACCATAACCATGAGCTGTTTTGGTTAAAGGAGGAGATTCAGAACGATTCAATAAAGCATGAACTCTTCTTTGAATTGAACTAGATCTCTTAGGTGGGTGTGAAGGAGGAACACGAGGTGTTTTCAATTCAGGTGATGTAGCACGACTAAATTGAATAGTTTCGGGAGATGATAAATCTTCAATTTCTTCTAAATTGTTTTGTTTAACAGGAGTAAATTCACCACTTTGTAATCTTAAGTCCAGCAATGAATCAGTACTTTCGTTTCTACTATAAAGTGATGATACTCTTGAAGATGATCTATTTGTGTAAGTTGGTTGCCTTGAAGAATCTCTTGATCTACCACCAGTTAATAAATCTTTTATTGAGGAAATACTTGATCTTTTGTTATGATTTAATGAACCAAATCTACGTTTAATTGATTCACCAGTCTTTTCTACTTTAACTGAGTTGTTGGTATTTTGTCTTGATAAATTTCTTAAAAAATCCATTGAATTTGAAATGGTGTTATGATGATTTGGAGATAATTCAATTGTTTCTTCCTTGGTCATTCTAGTTATCATATTATTAATTGGATAATTATGAGATGAGGATGATCTTGATTCAGATTCTAAACGCACAAACTCAGCAGACATGCTAACCGGTCTTGGTTTTGGCTTATTAGTTCTAACTCTAATCTTTGGATCTTCCATTGGATTAAACTTTGGAATTCTATTTATTGAACTTTTGGTTAATTCAGGAGATGATTTATTTGTTACAATCTTGGTTTTATAAATACTTGAAAATGGATCAGCTTCTTCAATTTCTTGTGCACTTGCAGATTGGAGTACTTTTTCTGACTTTGACTTATGTAATTCAGTACCTTTTGTAAACTTTGGTTTATCACCTGTTGTTTTATCTCTTCTGATAGGTAAGGCGGGAGGCGAGCCTTCCAATTTAGATGTATTATTAGTTGTGATTGGTCTTTTAGGAACGATTGGATTACTGAGTTTCTGTTTAGATGCAATAGGTGGTTTAGGAGGTAACTGTGGTTGTGTTTGCTCTTTTATTGTTTGAATAGGTTTAAATGCTTGTTGAACTTGAGAAGCTGGATAAATCTGAGGAAATGGAACATTTCTTATTTTACAAATTTCTTCTAATAATTGGAAAACGTTTGGTCTACCTTGAGGATTGACAACTAGTAATTTCATCATAACATTTTTTAATCTTGAACTATAATGTGGAGTTGGTGGGAAAGCATATATTCCATGTAAAATGGCATATTCACCACCACCTGCATTACCATTACCATTAATTGAATTTTTCTCAAATGGGGTTGTGTAATAACATAATTTATAAAGAAACACACCTAACGCCCATATATCAGACTTTTCATCAATTGGTTGTCTTCTATATAAATCCAACATTTCAGGACATCTGTATTGAGGAGTTGTATGTTTCATAATATCATCCTGTAAAACTTGAAATTCTTCAACATTTCGAGGAGGTCTTAAAGGAGGAGAAGCAGAACCAAAATCACATAATTTATAATGATGTGTAGAATCAAGTAAAACATTTTCAATTTTAATATCTCTATGAATTAAAGGAGGTTGTAAAGCATGCATGTGAGCAACACCTTCAGTAACCTCACCCATAATTTGTAAAATTTCAGGTTCAGTTAATTTATTAACTAATCTAGTATTCATAAAATCAATTAATCCATTACCAGAGCAATATTCCATTATCATGAAAACTTCATAGCCAATACCATTTGGCATTTTGGCAGCATGAGAATCGATATAAGAAACCACACAAGATTTACCTTCTAATCGTCTCATTGCATCAACTTCTTGTCTTAAAATATTCAAGTTAGGCTTATCAGGAACTGCCACTCTTTTAAGACAGGCGCCTGTTTGGTTATTCCAGGGTGGTGATATTGTACAAGTGTAAACATGAGCAAAACCACCTATAAGAAAAATTAAGAAATAAAATTTCAAAGTTAGTATAAAAAACCAAACAATTGAATTACTATAATATGAAGAAAGAAAACATACCTTGTGATATATATTTAGTTATCACAACTTTATGAGAACCGACAGTAAGAGTTTTACCTGGTTTATAGGCATCAGGAGGAACCAGAGAAGCCATTTTTTTTTGATTTGATAAATACAGGAATTATTATTCTATGATAAAATTAATATGATATAGGAAATAAAAGGATGCAATTGAAGACTTCTAAGAAGTGGTACTATATAGAGGAAATGCAAAGTAGTATGGATGGAGGCCTAGTTGAGATGGGTGAACAGATTTGAGGCTGAGATGAGTTGAGAGAACCTAGAAACACACACAGCGAGTTGATATCAGCGTGGTAGGTAAGAGTTCTAAGTTATAGGAACGTCTGGTAACTCTGGATTATGTTTACGGAAGAGTATACATTGCACAACAATACAATTAACTGTTCTGTTTTCTTTACAACTCACTGAAACGAAAACGTCTGCCAAAAAGCGCGCGTGTCGCTCAGTACGGCCGAAACCTCTTTTTATCCTTCTTGTCCTTCTTATCCCTTTTGTGCTTCTTCCTCTTCTTCTTATCCTTCTCCTTGCTCTCTCCTGGTGCCATATCCACATCCCTAGGTTCAGCTACACCTCCAATAAAATCACTTCTACTGTTCTCTAAACCTTCACTCGACTTCCATACCTTTACAGTTTTATCTTCTCCTCCAGTGTAAATTAATCCATCATAAACAACAAAATCTCTAACAACTTCTTCTCCATGTCCTCCTGGTAAATTTATTATATTACTATTGAAGAACTGTTCTGTATTAGCATCAAATTTAAATAATCTCAATTCTTGTACACTATTTTTCCCACATAAAACATAACCAGGAGAAATTAAATCAACAACATATTCACAATCCCATAATTGTCTAACATCTCCAAATTCTAATGGTTTAGGCTCAACCATCTCATCGGTAGTTAAATTTGAAACTTCATGAATTGATAATGTTTCCATATGTGATAATGTAAATATTCTATTATCATTCAAGAAATTACATGAATGAATTGATGTAAAATTAATAACTTGTAATAATGAATCTTCTTCATCTTTAATATTCAAATCATATAGATTAACATAACCATCAGTTGATCCACTTAATAATAGATTAGACCTCAATGGATGAAATTTAATATCTGTAATATCATCATTATGTGAATCAATATATCTTCTAACAATTGAATTTGATTCTCCTTTTAATATTTTTTCAAAATCCCATATAATTAATTCAGAATCTGTACCAAATAATTCAGTTCCTGCAGCAATTAGATTATGTTTAAAATCTAATGAAATAAATGGTAAATTTCTTTCATTTGTTAATGAAATAATTGGTTTCAAATTTGAAATAGTTCTTAAATCCCAAATCTTAACAGTTGAATCATTTGAACAACTAACTATCATATCTTCATTAATCTTTTTAATTTTATTAATTGATTGCTCATGTGCTTTAAATTTCTTAATTAATTTATTATCACTATTAGTTGAAATAATTTGAATATAACCATCTGATGTGGATGCTATTAATCCATACTTTGGAAGCACCAGTAAATTCAAAACCCAGTCAGTACACTCAATGGTGTTAACTAACTCAGCAGACATCTTAATCAATCTCTTTTATACTCCTACTTTTATATATCAGACAGGAATCTTCAATTTACCATACTAACCATAGTAAAATAAAAATCGGCAAAAAACCTGAACGGACGTGCGCAACACAAACTATCTCATTTGTCTGTTATTTCTCTGTTTATTTATTTCTAGTTATTTATTTACTTCCTTTACTGATTTACTTTTTTAACACATATTCCTATCATATTTTCTTATTGATTCTACTTTTACCCACTCAAGGTTTCAGTCCTATAATTATATCCCCTCAAAAACACGCTATAAACTACCTTAAATCCTACAGATAATGAGTAGTATCAATAAGTCGGGAACCAAATTTTTCCCTAAAGTTCAACAGAGGAAAAGACAAATTAAATCTAATCCAATCAAAAAGATACCGGAAGTTAGAAACAAACAATCTTTACCAACTCCTAATTCAACTCAACAAACAACACAAGAAAAAGAAGAAGAAAAAGAAGAAGAAATTACAGAAAAATCACAACAACAACAACAAGATGAATTAACAAATGTACCATCTTCTCCTAAATTAACACAACAAGATTCACATATTCAAGATATTCTTAGAAGTCCAATTTCTCAACCACCTACTAAAGATCCTATCGAATCATTAGAATCATCCACGTTAAATAGACCAAGAAGAGATAGTACAACAAGTTTAGCATCAACACGTACTGATTTTATAGCTCCATCTTCGATAAGAAACAGAACACCATCAGTTACATCTCGTTCAATAAGTAGAACTCAAGAAAATGCACCATATCAAAGACAGCGTCGTTTATCTTCATTATCATCTGACCCTCCAATAATTTCCCATAAAGTTGTTGGAAATGGTATTAGAAGTAGGAGATCAAGTGTTACTAATAGCAATACAAGGATATTACCCCCAATTTTTGGCCCTAATTCAAGAAGAGGTTCAACTGCATCTGTTATTGAATCTGAGAAAAATATTGAAAAAGATAATGGTGAGGAACAGCCTACTAGAATCACCGTGCCTATTAACATTCCAAATAAGAGAAGAAGATCTTCATCAAGTTCAGGAATTACAAGAAGAAAAAGAAGACACAGTGCTGCAGTTAATGTTGAGCCTAGTGTTATGGAAGAAAATGAAGAAGGTGGTGAAGTTAATGAAGAGACAAATGAAAAGAAGACAACTAAATCAATTAAAAAAGTATTAAGATTTGAACCACAACCATCTTTAATTCGTGAAGAATCTCCTGAATCTGTTGATCCATTATTAAATACAAAAAAGAACAATGATGACCAAGAAACTGTTAGTTCTGGAATTACAAAGGATCGTGATCAATTAACAGAAGCTGAAATAAAAGCAAAAGCTAGATATTATATTGATCCACTTACAGATAGATTAGTGAAAGTAGAAGTTGAACAAGAAGATGAATTGAAAAATGTTCCAAATCAATCAGCTGTTATTAATCATATGAAATCAGTTTATAGAGTTAATAAATCTGAGAACCATGAATTATTAGAAGAATTTATTATAAATGATGGAACAATGACATTAGCAGAGTTAACTAAACGTACCATTCCTTTTGGTAAAGTTTCTAAGAATTATTTACAAGCAGTGGAAGGTGATAAGATTAGAGATTCTAAAAGGATTGAAAGAAAAGAATTAAGAGGAAGAGCTAGAAAAGAAAGAATTGATCCTGATAAATTATTAGGAGAGGATGAAGATGAAAAGGAAAGAATTAGAGCAGAACAAACTAAAGAATTATTAGATGAAGATAGAGATGAGTTAAGAGGGCAACATAATGCAATTCAATTACAATATGATGAGAATGGACATATTACATATAATTCTGAATCTACATTAGTTGATAGACATTCTTCAACAACTGCTAATTCATCTAAAGAAAAAGTTATTGAAAATCCATATGATAATCCAATTACATCAGCTACATATTCTAAGAGGAAAGTTTCAGAAAGATGGAATGCACAAGAAATTGCTGAATTATATAAAGCATTATCCACATGGGGAACTGATTTTGGATTAATTGCCCAATTATTTCCATATAGAACAAGGAAACAAATCAAAGCTAAATTTTTATTGGAAGAAAAGAGTAGACCACATTTAATTGAATTTGCATTATTAAGAAAGTTACCTGGTAACTTGGATGAATATACTGGTAAGAGTGGTAAAGAATTCAAGAGTTTGGATGAATATGAAGAAGAGTTGGCACAATTAAAGGTTAAACATGATAAAGAGATTAAGGAGATGACGATAGCTAAAGAACGAGCCAAAATTGAGGATAACGACAAGGCGAAAAGCATGTACGACAATGCCAGTGTGACCAGGGTGACAGCCAAATCCCGTAAGGCTGTTCTTCTTGAGTTCAGAAAGAACGAAGAGGTTGTTGGGAGTATAGATGATAAATAGTTTTAATAGTTTTAATAGTATTTTGTATAGTAAGGGTCGTTTAGTTTTATTTTATTTTTATTACTCATTTCATTTCTCGCGCTTATCAGGGAAAAAGTTTACAACAAGTCATCATCTCTTCTTCCTTTTTCTTATTCCTAGACTCCTACAATACACAACTATACCCATCATGAGAAAAGATTATCTGCTAGAGATAAAGTCATCTTCTCTGTCGTCTTACCCTGACATAGTATATCAATCTGCTCCCCCTTCTTCTTCTTCTGCTTGCTCACCATCTCATCTGAAAACAACAACATCATCGTTAACAACTCCTATTAACAACAAGCCATCGAACTCAACTTCAACTTCAAATAGTTTACCTTCTGCTCTTAAAACTGCTAACTATAATAAAATTAATAATGAGAAGTATATAAAATTTTCAATTAGAAATTCAAATAGATCAAAAACGATATCACAAACAATTACAAAGTTACTAATAGTTTCAATTTTAACTGTATTACTTTATTTTAATATTTCAAATTTAGATCCAATACAAAAATTACTACTGAAGAACTATTATAATAATAATAATAGTGATGTTGCCTTAAAAATCATTTTAAATATTTTAAAACAAATCATTTATATAATTTCAGCTGCAAAATTGTCAAGTTGGTTTCATCATGAAACTGATTTTGAAATTGAAGAATCTTTATTAATTATACCTAATGTTGGATTTCAACATGAATCTGTCATCAAAAGAATTACTGTGTTAGGTTTATTCACAGGCTTATTATTTAGACTAATTCAAACTGCTTTATTAGTCATTGGTAGAGTTCAAATTGGTGGAGGTAGTATTAAAAGACAACAACAAAAACAAAAACAAGAGAAGAGATCAAAAGTTGGATTGAAGGCTTGGATTTCAATCTTGGAAACTTTAAGTATTGGTAATGTTTCAGATACTGATTTTCAAATTTTTATTAATAAAATTTATTCAAATGTTAAAGATAAAAAAATTAATAATTTAAAAACCAAAGATAAAAATAAAAACAAATTAAAAAAGTTTTTAATTGATCAATTATATACACAAGATATAATTGAATGTGATTTTTTTCCAATTGAATTAATCAAAGATTTAATAATTCATGAAGGATTTAAAGAATTTGGTGTTGAATTTTATTTAGCTTTAATTATAAATGAACCAGTTAATTCAAATAAGAAAGAACAAAATTTAAAAATGGTTGTAATGTTTTCAAAATTATTACCAAGAAGAAAATTATTAGAAACTGTTTGGAAACGTTCAAGAAAATATTTAAATTAGATTATCTCAATTACTAGATCATCATTTACATTGCATTAAATATTCATAAATCATAAATCTACAAAATATACATTTCATTTAACTATTTTGAAATTAATTATAGCAATATCTTTTTATCATATTAATTGGGGCCATTTCATATATCATATAACATATAACATATATCGGGTTATTTATTTTACTACACACATTTTATCCATATTTCAATTGGTCATACAAAAATTACTTTATTATCTATTATATAATATAATTATGTTTAATTATATTTTATCTTATCTTATCTTTGCTTTAAAATGAAATTTATTTTATATATTTCAAGAAAATCAATACAATATATATCAAATCATTGTTATTGAACTTTTAATATATAAATTATACTATCTGTTTTCTTTTCTTTTCTTTTTTTACTTTTTTACTATGTACGTACGTTTTTTTTTATTTAAATTTGCATTATAATTACATTTTATATAACTAAATGACAGTATCTATACTGTTTCTAACTAAAAAGCTGTATATCGTAGAAAAAGTATTGTAGTAAACGCTTAATTGATTTTGATTTTGATTTTGATTTTAAGGAGATCATGGATCGAGATGTAATTTAATGTGTTTTGATGTGAATCAATGCATGAAATTTACAAATTATTATAAAACTGTTTTGTTTTGTTGATTTTAGTAAATATTGGATTATAATAATTACTTTTATATAGCTGATCCTGCTATTTTTAGGATTCATTAAAAACCTTTAACTCTACCTTAGCAATACAGTATGGTGCATGCATTACTCGTACAGTATATAGACAATTGTAGACAATTGAGTTGAATTGAATTGAATTGCTCTTTGCAATTTACAAAGTACTGTATTTGAAGTTTGTTACCAATTGGCTATACAGTGGCCCAGTGTCCCAGACTCCCAGTCGATGTAGTATGTAGATCTATCTATCTATCTATCATCGTCAACTTTAAAAGGGGGATATCAGTTAACTAAATCCAGTAAGATTTTTCATTATTTAAGGAAATTTCAAGTTTCAAATTGAACAAATATTTTATTACTATCTATTTAACGATATAGCTAGTTGGTTAAGGTAAGGTAAAACGATTTCATCTTTTCAACAACAGAATCAATCAACAGACGATTGAATCAAATCAAATCAAATCAAATCAAATCAAATCACACACAGTATTGCACCGAACAATCACTGTAATTCATTCTTTCTTTCAAGAACCTTGGGAACAATTAATTGGTCAACTACAATTCAATTCATAGTAACCAATTGTAATTAATGTGTAAATTCTTAAACTGGTAAAAATGGCTAGCTTAATCCATTCGTTCATTAAGGAAATCGTTAATTATATAAGCAAAAAAAACGTTAATTTTACTCCTTAAATTAAGTTAAGTTAAAGATTTAATCACATAAATTTAATTGAACATGAATTATTGAATTACCATTGCTAACCCCTCTACAGGGGAGTCCGATAACTCAGTATGACTTTGAAGAATCTACTCTATACTCCAATTAATTAATAGCTATGGAATCATGGAATCAATTACTGTAATCAAATTCGATATATTTATGGAGGTGTCACTGGTCACTGGTGTAGTGGTGTAGTGGTGGTGGTGGTTTTCTTTATAGCTCTGATGCTCTGCCATTTTGCACGCACGTGTCGCCAAGCAGAACCCTTTCACCCAAACGGGCATCTGTGGCGCGGCGGCGGCCAATGGAACGCGAGCAAATTGTTTGGATCGATCCAATTTCCCAAAACGTTAATTCGAATAATTTTTGTTGTTTTATTTTTAATTTTGTTCTTGCTAATTGAAATTTCATTACTCAGTTCTCCTGCCTCAAGTTGTTTGCTGTTTTCCCTACAGACAGACACCATCCTTGTTGTAGTATATCTGTGAAACCCTCTTCTTCTTACCTCCCACTGTACTGTAAGGACACAGAGGACCCTGTGGATAACGGAGACAGAAACAGCTAGTCCGGTGATGATTGGCTGGAGGCTTACGCACGCTTGAAATTGACTGGGCGGCTCGCCGTGATCGTCTGTTTACGAAAAAATCTGGCAACGAGCCAAAAGCGGAAGCGGCCGTGAAAGAGTCAAGGAGTATATAGAGAGCTGTTTTCCCACTTTTTCGCCCTGTGCCTTTTTCCTCTTTCTCTTCCTCTTTTCCTCTTTTCCTCTTCTTTCCCTAGTCAAGCTTTTGTTTCTCACTCTCTCTACCTCTTCTATACTTAAGGTCAATTGCCCAACTATTAGTCATTCCTTTACACTAATTACGTTAAGTTATAGTTCCTCCCTCTCATTTCTATCGAAACAATAAACAATACTAAAAAATGCAATTAAATCAAATTGTCATAGCTTTATTAGCTGGTTCCGCCATTGCTCAACCAATTGCTCATTTACACCATCAACACGCTAAAAGAGATGTTGTTGTTGAAGTTGTCACTGAAACCGTTGTTGTTACTGTTAATGGTAACACTCAAACTGTCGACTATGTTCATGCTGACCCAAGTTCAACTTCTTCAGCTACTACCACTACAGCTGCCCAAGTTGTCCCAACTACTACTACTTCTTACTCTACCTCATCTTCATCTTCATCTTCATCTACTTCAACTAAAGAAGAAACTTCAACTTCTGCTGAAACTTCAACTTCATCTGAAGCCTCTTCAACTGCTTCTTTCTCTGCTGATTTCAAAGGTATTACTTATTCTCCATACACTTCATCTGGTGCATGTAAATCCCTTGATGAGGTCACCTCTGATTTAGCTGAATTAAGTTCTTATTCAATTATTAGATTATACGGTGTTGATTGTAGTCAAGTTGAAAACGTTTTACAAGCTAAATCTTCTGATCAACAATTATTCTTAGGTATCTATTACGTTGATGCTATTGCTGATGCTGTTTCAACTATTTCAAGTGCTGTTTCTTCTTATGGTTCTTGGGATGATATTTACACTGTCTCTGTTGGTAATGAATTAGTTAACAATGGTGAAGCTTCTGTTTCTCAAATTGAATCTTACGTTTCAACTGCTAGATCTGCTTTATCTGAAGCCGGTTACTCTGGTCCAGTTGTTTCTGTTGATACTCATGTTGCTATCATTGCTAACCCAGGTTTATGTGAATACTCTGATTACATTGCTTTCAATGCTCATTCTTACTGGGATGGTACCATTTACCCAGATGGTGCTGGTGCTTGGTTATTATTACAAATTCAAAGAGTTTGGTCCGCTTGTGGTGGTGAAAAAGATGTTTTAGTTGTTGAAACCGGTTGGCCAACACAAGGTGATGCTAATGGTGTTGCCGTTCCTTCCGAATCTAACCAAGCTACTGCTTTATCTTCAATCTCTGACACTTGTGGTAGTACCGCCATTGTTTTCAATGCTTTTGATGACTTATGGAAATCTCCAGGTACTTACGGTGTTGAACAATACTGGGGTATTTATTAATTAAATTAATTAAATTTTTGTGTCTGATTTTTCATTCATTTTTTCGGTTAAAATAATTTTGAAAGATATAAATTAAAAGAAAGTTTGTTATTTAAATAAAAAATGTTATTATTATTATATTCGTCAAATTAATTTTGTTATTTGAACTTATTTCCTTCTTACCCGTTACAAGTTTTTTCTTTTAATTTGCCTAATAATTAATTTTAAAAATTTTTAAAAATTATTACAATATTAACCTTGAAATTTATTGGAATTTCTTTCACAATTGCTTAAGAAATTTGTTATTATTATTCATCTCATCATCTTTTTTTCTTTCAATTAGTTTTTTATACAATTTTTTTGTTATTTCTTATATTCTTTTTTTGGTTTTATTTTCTTTTACATTACTCCTTTCCTCGTTTATATGCGTGTGTCTTGTTCTGTGCTTTCTTATATTTATAGTTCTAATACTATTTATTGATATCCTGAAAAAGTCTTTCGATTCTCAAATTCTTAATTCGTACAAGCCTACTGGTAGTATGTGGGTATTACTGGTAATAATACATACTGGCTGTCAGTGACTGATACAGTGCTACTGTAGTTATATATGCTGATCAAGCTGAATCAATTTAATTAGATCAATTTAATGCTAAAACTTATGAAGACCTAGACTACGACCAGCCAATATTAACCCCTTTAATTAGCTTCTAAATATTGGCTGGATATACAAAGGAGGCAATATATACTACAGCAATATAATTGAAGGTCTAGCTAGATGCATGGATTAGATTCATTAAAATTTAGAATATCTGAATATCTTGAAATTAAAACAAAACAGAAAAAGCAAAACGGTGAAAAATTGTGAAAATTAAAGGACTTTATTCAATAAAGATCGCCAATACCGTGCAAAATGCAATTGCAATTGCAATATTGCCTAATCTGTTAAATTAAACGGCTGAGTGGTAATATATGTATTGTTCTACTGCATTTGCGGTAGTGCGGCAATTTAGCTATGATGATTTTGGATTTTGGATTTTGAATCTTTTTTTTGATACAATTTGATTGAATTTTTCATTGAATTCTTATAATTACTATATCTGTGTGTGCTTTGAGGATATACTAAACGTGTTTAAATATAAACTGATAAAGTTAATCATTTCAACAAGGTGTTCAAACTTGATAAAGTGAGTTTTATTTTTTCACCATTTAATTATGATATTCCTTTATTCCACTTTACAATATTGTACAAAATAATTAAAATAAAGAAACTACGTATATTTGTAACTAGTTAATTAAGATGAATTTACCGTATAAAAATAAGAGCTATAAATGCTTTTTAATCAAAAAAAATAAATTTCTAACCGATGCGTTCTTTGAGGATTGAACTCAAGACCTTCAGATCTTCAGTCTGACGCTCTCCCGACTGAGCTAAGAACGCTGGGTTGCTATGGTTACCAACGGATATTTCTGCTCTCCAATTCGTGTTGATTACGTAACCGCTTACGTAAGATTTTCCTTTTTTTTTGCTAAATTTTCTTTCTATCTCCTATACGTATTCTGTAAAACTTCACAAGATATATATCATGCAGTATCTTTTTTTATTACCTTTGACTAGCTAAGAAGAGAATTACGGAGATTGAAATCACGCTCACGTGACATTACATAATTTTTGAAATAAATTTCCATATAGAATTCATAGAATTCTGCAACCAAATTAAATTTGTTACTTTTCGATCGAATTAAGCTAGCTAGAGTCTCTAATATTCAAAAATAGAAAGTTCCGACCTCTAGCATATATTTTTACCTATCAAAGGATCAAAATAAATTCAAGAAGTATTTATAAAAGAAAGCAAATGTCCTTACATTATAAAGAATTATGAAAAGAAGAGAAAGAGTTATTATTAAAATATTTTTTTCAAGATGACTTTAGAAATAAAAACCTTATCATCACCACAAACTTCTCCCATACCACCATCATATCCACAATCACTAGCATTTCAATTATCGAATAATAAAAACAACAGTAATAAAAATAATAATCATAATACTATATCATTTGTTGAATTAATTGATCTTATATCAGAAAAGTTATCAATTGATGAACAATTAATTCCATCACAAATTGATCATAAATACTTATTGCAACTTTTGTCAAATTATGAAAGTGATGAAAAAGATTGGTTAAAATATGCTTTAGAAAATTCTAAGAAATCATATACAAGAAATGGAATTTTAGATTTTAAAGATAATGCAAATTTATTATTATTAGTTTGGAGTTCAAATAATGGGTCTGCAATTCATGATCATGCTAAAGCACATTGTTGTATGAAGATTTTAAAAGGTGAATTAACTGAAGAATTATTTGAAACGCCAGATGATGATTTATCAAATCGTGAAAAATTAGAGCCATTTAAAATAACTAAATTAAATAAAAATGATGTTACTTATATTTCTGATGATATTGGTCTTCATAGAATTTCAAATAGAAGCAATGAAATTGCTATTAGTTTGCATTTATATACACCTCCTTATGCTAAAAAGTTTGGTTGTAATACTTATTCTGAAAATGGAGGTACAAAAACACATGTTGGTATGTTGAATTTATACAGTTGGCAAGGAGAAATAATAGATCGAGAAAACTATTCAAATTGTTAATTAATTATTTTGGAGCTTTTGGTATTATGGTTTATTGCATTTTTCTTGGTTTATTTATTTAGTTTTTTTTTACATTAAGTTCGGTCTTTTTCTTGCATTTTTACTTTTTTAATTAACAGATTTATATGGTTAAATTTAATAATAAGAGATATTTATATAGACAACTCAAGAAAGGAAAGGAAGTAAAGAAAGAAAAACCAGAAGTATGGAATGACATGAAGAAAGAGAATAGCATAATAGAAGAAAGTAAAAAGCATAGAAGAACATTGGTGGTAATTATAGTAAACATACAAAAAAAATAGTCCAAGACGGAATTGAAAATGTTATACAGTAGTGAACGGAAGCAAATAAAACAAAAATAATCAGCAGACTCTAAAAGTCTTGAACATTGATAGAACACTATGAATTAAATTAAGGAGATATGATGAATCTTGAAACGAAGAGAGTATTAACTACTAACACCTCTCACCCAATATTGAGCTTTATCAGCACCATTAATACCATAAACTTTCTTAATTTTATTATTTAATTTAATACCTAATTCATATCTTTCTTTTTTAAGTAATTCACATTTATCAAATAATTTATCTCTTGCTTTTCCCAATTTTTTAGCTTCAATTGAATGAACCATTTGAGATGAAATATCAGGCATGAGATCATCTAAAAATTTTAATTCTTTTTCTATTTTAATGATTGTTTTAGATATTTGATCATATGTTTTATTTAATTCTTTCAATTTTGAATTAGTATCGTCATTTGAAACTTTAGTAACGGTGAATTGAGACGCTGTTCTTGTTATATTTAAGATTTTTTGACTAGGGGCTGATTTTGAATTGATACGATTTTTTTCAATTGTTAAATGTGGAATTTCATCATCATCAACGGTCGTGTTTAAACTAGTATCATGATCAGCTGCTTCAAAAGTTGAATTAACATTTTGAGAATTGGAAGAAGTGTCAGCAAGAAGTTGACTACTTCTTCTAGGGATACTTGAATTACCAATTGATCCAGAAAATGTATCATATTCTAATTCCATATCGCCATAACCGCATACTAATTCGGAACTAAAAGTTCTAGTTCTGGAGATATCAGAATCAATATCTGAAGTAGAAAAACTACTTTCAGTGGAAGTCATTGATTTTCCGATGTTGTTTGCTTTTGAAACAGACTTAACAGAGGCCACTTCGGCAACTTGCTCAACAGCCTGGTAATCTTCTATGTTCAGCTCAGCAGAGTCAAGGGAGCTTCTTTTCGGGTGTGTACTGGCTAGCATTGTAGTTTTGAGTTCAGGATCCAGAAACAGGAGTTGGGTTAGTAATTTTGCAAAGAAAACTCATCAAAATAAAATAAATAAACAAAATGGGACGGGCGTGCGCCACCCAATCCCAGACCAAAACAAACAAAACACCGCGTCGCACTTTTATAATTACTTAATTCAGAAATAATACAGTTATATAGAAAACGAACAGGAAAATAAATTAAGTCAAAAGAAGTAAAAGAGAATCTATAACACAAAACAAATTTAAACAATAAAGAAAAAATCAAAGTTGAACAGAAAGGAAAAGAACAAATATAAAACCCCAAAAAATTATATAAATTTAACCTAAGAAGAAGCAGAAGTTATTGTAACAGTTGCAACAATTCTAGTTATGGTTGATGTGGTATATGGTTCATAATAATCATCACTATAACTTGAAGTTAAGTCATCTTCAGCATAATAAACATAACAAGTACCACTAAGAACTTCTGTATCATATGCAGTGTAATCATCTGTATCAATTGAGCTGTAATCATCGTCGCCATCATCATCATCAACTGTTGATGTAGCTGCTGTTGAATATGTGGAGAAAGAAGATATACTGGAAGATGAATAGCTTTTGGTTGTTGTTGTTTTAACAGTGGAAGATGAAGAAGATGAAGAAGATGCAGAAGTAGATGAAGCAGATGAAGCAGAGGCAGATGAAGTAGCTTGGACAGAACTACTTGTAGAAGCTGGAAGAACTGACGTGGATGATTTATATGCGTTAACAATAGAAGAAGTGGTGGAAGTGGTGGAAGTGGAAGAGGATGAGGAAGAAGAAGATGAGGAAGAGGATAAGGAAGAGGAAGAGGAAGAGGAGGAAGAAGAGGAAGAGGAAGTGGAAGTGGTATTAGTAGTAGAAGTGGAAGTGGTATTAGTAGTAGAAGAGGAAGATAGAGCAGTTGAAGTAGAAGATATAGTAGTTGAAGAAGAAGAAGAAGAGGTAGCAGATGTGCTAGAAGATGAAGTGGTGGCAGATGGTCCGCCGCTACCACTTATAGTACTAATGTACTTGTAAGTAATGACTTCTGTTGTACCAGAAGCAATAGTTGAAGTATAAACATTTGCAATCAATGTAACAATTTCACTACCATTAATTGTAGTAGTAGTGGTACTTAAATAAGTAGTTGAATAATCTGTGTCTGTTTCAGTAACACCTTCGGAGGTAGTAGAATCTAAAGAAGAGCTAGAGGACTCATCGTCATCAGCAGAAATAGTTGAAGAAGTTGAGGTAGCCGAAGAAGAATTAGATGATGTTGTGGATGAAGTAGTAGAAGGTGCAACACCAGTAACAGTAACAGTAGTAGTTGAGCCATTCAAAGTGTATATAGTTGTATAAGTGGTATATTGTGAACTGGTTATTGTTGTTTGAGGAATCGTTGTAGTTGAGTCAACTGTAACAGCATCAGCTGTAACATAAGCATAAGCTCTCTTTTCTAGTTTTTCTTCATCTTTGTTAATTGGAGCTGAAAAAACCTTTGATAGACAAACTGAAAGTAATAATAATTTTTTTAACAACATTTGATTAAATTTAAAAGAACGACTAAAGTAAGTAAAGTAAAATTAAGTTAACTTAAAAGTGTGATTGGTAACAGGCCAAAAAAAGAGTGACTTAGATTAAATAGTGGTATCAAAATAGGAGTCCAGAGGAGGCTAGTATTTTCCTTACATTATGTTTGGATGAACGGGGGGAAATGTCTTCTTTTATAATGAATTTTCAGAAAAGAAATGACAGGCTATGGCCCATGGCCCATGGGTCATCGTGGGAGCAAGACTCAAGAGCAATGTGTGTACATGTTTCAGAGGCTGCATTTATGTACATAACAAATAATAGAATCTCTTTGTTGGACTAATGTGTTTTAGCTCAAAGATCTAAGCGAGTTGATGGCTGGAGGAACAATTTTCCGTTTTCAAAACAGACCTCAACGTGCGGCTCGCTCTTTGAATTCTTTACAATCGATAACGTTCCACTCTTGTTTGTTATACACTTTCTTTCAATGGGGAGAAGTAACTACCTAAAATGGATTATGTACGGACTTATTTCATATATGTGCTACAATCTGGGAAAAAGAAACTGCCTATAACATGTAATTTTTGAACCGAAGGATGAGATGAGGTTACTCAACTATTTTACATATGTACTACGTACAGACAGTACAGATAGAACTAGAATTAATTAAATTATACATTAATAACATATAATGTGTAATCAGATCAATTGACTAGCTAGTTGAAACTTGACAGCTGTATACACGTACTGAATATACGTTTCCACCTATACAAAAATCAAAGGCCATGCGTTCGATAAGACATTAGTTCGTATTTTTATTTTTATTTCCTACAGAATCGATCGAACTAAATCTGCTAAACCAACTTTGTAGTTTAACAACCCGATTCCAGTTTATGGTTGTTATAAATTCGTCATTTGATACATGTCATCCAGTATAATAACTGTATGAGTCTCTGTTTGAAATTGAGTTGAGTTAAAGAGGTATTTCTCACAACCAGCCACCGAGCACCGAGTTTAACTTTACGCTTCCACCATTGGGATAATTCATTGCTCTATTAGTCAGTTTATGGAAATTATGGGGACAAAAATATCACAAACCACGGATACAATATGATTATCACTAATCCTATAGACTGCAACAATTTAAATTTGGAATTAATCTTGTTCTCTTGTTCTCTTGTTCTCAAAAATCGTATGTAGCTACTACGTACTTCATGATTCATCCCATTAACTTCGATCACTGTTTTCTGTCAGATTAACCATATATATATACAATATCGAACAAAAGTAACAAAGAATCTATGCTGTATATATATATGTGATTTAATCAACGTACGTACTGTCTTAATTATATATACAAAGAAGAAAAGAAATATAGACTCAAATTAATTGTTAAAGAGATTAAAATGGATTGATTAAATGTAGACCATAATCAGTAGATATTCCAGAAAACATGAAATTAATTGAATATACATAACGAAGGCTAACAACACAACTAATTGAAAATTACTTAAACAATATTAATATATTTTAGTAAATCGTATGTTAATTATAAAAAACTAAGAGGAGGAGATTAATGAACCAAAAAGTATATATCATGAGACCACAAAACATTATAACACATATCGATAGAATTTCTGATAATTGATAAATAAAAGAAATGATTCAAATTATCTTGAATAAGTAAGATGCAAGAGTATATTCAATATCCAACACCATTGAACAAGAGTATTCATCCTTCATCCAATTTCTACTAAACAATTATTTAAATCTGTCAAATATTAATCTATTTCTATGAGAGTTTGATGGTTGAAGTGGAAGCAACTTTCCCAAAATTAGTTAACTCCCAAAAATCAATAATTTTAGTTATTCCTAATGATTTTTATTGTAGTGGAGTTATTACTTGAATGCTGTAGTTATTTAAATCTAAAAATGATGATCTTTTTAATGAATCTTTTAATGATAATCTTCTTATATCAAGCAGCAAAATAAGTAATTTGTAATGAATGATCAAAACTAAATAAACAATTTTGTTTACCAAGTTAAAAACATAAATGGAATACAAGCAATTAAGAATAAGCATGTTGAAACATGAGATATCTAACAATGAAATAATAAATAAAAAGCATCATTAAAATTGATGGTGATGTTATTCTAATTGAGATAAATCCAATTTAATTTAATCCATTGTTTTTCAGTAAACGATTGGTCATCATCTTCTAAATTTTCAGTTTCTGTTATTTCTTCATAATGATAATATTTAGTTGTTTTATCTATTTAACTTGAAACTGATTACTAAATATATATCTTGATAAAAAGAAGATTAATCATTGAATTTGAATTTGCTGAAATCGAATTCGAAATCTAGATATCTGGTGTTTATTCCGTGCACGGGTGTTTTTTAAATCATCTATCTTTTTTTTGAAATATTTCTTTAATTTGTTTACTTTTACTTTTACTTTTACTTTTACTTTCTAGAACAGCTTAATTTGTTATTCCTTTATTTCTATCCAATGTATTCACATAGAAGGTCTATAATCAGAAATGGAGCAGTATACATATACAAGCAATCCAGAAACTGATGCTAACGTATTGGATACCACAAACAGCTGAGCAACTACTTTCTAATTTAAGATCTGTTTCATCAGAAACAAAAATAAAACTAACCCATGAGGATATTTACAGAAGTATACATGAATCTACTCTACCATTTTGGAAATCATTAAGTATCGGTCATATAACAACGTTATTAATCATATTGAAACACTATACTTACACTGAACTAACTAAGCTCTACAAATTTACTAGGTCATCAATTACTCTACAGATTGTTTATGATGGTGATGAATTAGCTACTGAAGTTCAATGACTCCTTCCTCCTCATTCCCCATCTTTTAATCCTTCCCTCACAACCACTAAGAGAACCTTTTTCTGATGTTTCCAATAATATCACTGAATCAACAAATGCTGTTATTGCCATGTTAAACACAAATGGACTCATGAATCTTGATTTATTTAATTTAGAAACCTTCCAGGAGGCTTTCATGCCTAATGTTCAAGAGAAACATCATAATTCTTTTAAAGATTTTCCCTTAACTACTATCCATGCAACTGTGAAAGAGACTACATAACAGAATTAAATTCAGCTAAGATCAAGGCAGACTTTTTGTTTTTTGATGACAATACTACTCCAACTGATACGAGTGTTAAAACAACTTATTTAGCTGTGGAATGCAAAAAGTACTCTACTAAATCCATAATAACTACAATTGAGGCAATGAAAATAGTTCCAACATAGAAATCAATTTACTCTTCTGCTTTCCAATTGGGAATTAAAGTTATCCCACTTGAAACCAAGGATAATCTTAGAGATAAATGTCTAACAAAATTAGTCGTATCAAGTGTAGCTGATGTTCTGGTTAAATCATTAAATATCGATCATACTAGAAGTTACTTTCATGCTTTCATGGTCATTTAATAATTAATATTGATACAATTCTACATTATTATCCTCTAGTCTCATTTTTGGTTTAGTTTATACAATGCAATTTTGGTTTATTTATTTACACTTTAATTAGATATATATAATTTTAATTTAGTTGATAATTTATAATAATCCTTAATTGTTTTAATCTTTGTTTTATTGTTAATTTGAAGAAATGAGTTATAGAGATGAAATAATAGAAACTTAATTATATATATAGCTTTAATTATAAGTGTTATATGGATTACGGGGATAAACTTTATATATATAAGAGGATTAATTGTATAGTCTTAATTCAATGCTCAATGCTCATCGATATATGATAGATTGAAGTTATATAGCCAAAAATAGAGCCGGATTATCTTATCGTTAAAATAAAGTTACAAAAGGTCCGACAAATGTACGTGGTGCAGGGGTTAAGCCGCTTCAGCCGCTGGCAGAGCCCACGTGGGTCCGCAATTGGCGCGCGCACGCCCTTCTCGGAGGTTGAAATTGTTAATATTGAGGATGAGCTCCTTTTTGCAAACCAATATGCCTGAAAAACACTTCAAACCCCTGTGATGTTATACCAATTGGCTCGTACTAGCAAGCCATTTCAATTTCGAACGAGGCAGCAGTATAATCTGTATTCAATTCTGATTTGATGACGATTCCTGGTCAGTTAATTTCTAATTCCGATCCACCTATATATAATCAACACTACCTACAGCATTTATAAAGTTTATATGAGAAGCCTTGAAGGAAGACAATTGAGGAAAGGAATGCCGGGGAGTGATGACTCTGATCCATATATGTTTTTGAAGAACTCAGAAGAAGAATTAAAGCAAATATACTGTACTAATACTAGGTATATATTGTAATAAAGTTTGATTCTGGTAGATAACCGTTACTGATCGATGAAATACTGTACATTATTGAGATCCTATAAACCTGGGTCAATCTGATAATTAAGTCAAAGTCTGTTATGTTAACGATCTCAATTCATAAATTTCTTAGATATGGATGCACAAACATGTAAAACCCTTAGCCCTCCTATTGTTGAAGAACAAATCAAAAACAGGTGGACCGTAGACGTAGAAAAAGAAAGTGCAAGTTATTAAGCTCTTCCGAGCACTTGCTGGATTAGTATCCACTCAATTGTTCTCCTTACCTGTCTCTCTCTTTTTACCTCCATCGATCATACCCCCAATAGTCTGTCCTCCTACTCTCTGATCCCTGCTAGCATTACGAAGAGCCAATTTGCACTCTCTACGGCAACACATTTCTTCTTCTCCTGACCCAAGTTAACTTTAGAACTTTACACTCCAACGTGAGTCAAATTACTTTTTACAACAACTACCACACAACTAAGGAACTCCTCCTACAATAATATTATTATACCCTTTCTAATTCCTAATTGCCATCTCATAATTACAACAGAAGTCATCATTGAACAACAATAAACCTATTATTATCATTCACCTAATATATTAATAGTTTTCCTTCACTGTGCTTACTCCAATATTCAAAATTAAAATTATGAGACGCCAAATTCATTCTTCTACTTCAAATTCTCCTTTAACTCACAAACCTCAGATACAAGGTGAAGCTACAAATGTTGATGCTACAACTACCGAGTTCCAAAATCAGCAAACATCTGAATTACTGAAGATGTTCTCTCCAAATCATGTCTCCCCAAGCAATCATAATACTCCTCAACCACCACAAGATCCAATGGCTGACGTCAATTTTGTTGACTCCATGGATATTAACTGGTCTGCGTTTACTAATTTACATGATTTACAACATCTTGAAGATATTATGGGGTCTGATACTACTTCTAATAATGGCACATCAATAAATCATATTCCAGCTTCTGTACAACAAATTAATAGCTCTCATGTTAATGACTTTTTAACTGATTATTCTAGTTTCATGATGAAACATCAACAAGAAGATGAAAGATTTGCTTTACAATCTCAAAATGGTAGTCATACAGAATCTCCTGCTAATATTGAAGATAATAATAAATGTACGCCAACTTTTTCAGAACCTTCTCCTGGTTTCAACAGTCATCATAACAGCATTGCTTTCCCAAATGATAATTCTTCTTTCTCAGCAACAAATTTTGATAATCCACAATCTGAATATATAAGTACAACTTCATTTCCTCCTTCATCAACATCAAATTCAGGTTCTAGTCTGACTTTAAATGTGAGGAGAAAACAACAAATTGAAGGTTATACACCTTTAATATCTCCTGCTGTTACACCCCTTGAAAAGACTCAAATTATGCATCATAAGAAAGCTGGGTTTTCTCCTTTAACTTCTCCAGCTCTGGAATTTCAACAAAGTTCAAGGTTTCCTAATAATAATGCTACAAGTTTAAGACAGAAAAGAAAAGATGTTCAAAGTAATATATCCCCACCTCTTTCTAATCATGAAGATCAAGGAACAAGACAAAGCTATAAAAGATCTAAAACACCTGTCTCTACTCCAAAAATGGCTCCTACAAATGGTGTGTCAAAAGCAAGATCATCTCCATCTACTAAACCAAGTTCAAGAAGATCATATAAATCAAAGAAATCGTATACACCTGTTCATACTTCAGTTAATAGTTCAAGTTCAATGTTTGAAGGAATGACTGATGATTTAATGTTACCTCCACCACCACCTCGTTCTGCTAGTGCATCTGCTTTACCTGCAAAGATAGATGAGGTTGATGGTGAACACACACTGCAACAACAACAACAAAAACAGAAACATCAAAAATATCAATCATCTCCACGTCCATCACTTCATAAAAGAAACTCTTCATTCAAGAGAGATGAAAATATGTTGATTAGAGTCAGATCTAGATCTGGTTCAAATTCAGCATCAGGTAATTCTGCTGTTACTCCTGCTTCATTAATGTCTTTTCCAATAAAGAATACAACATCTTCTGCTAAAAATTCTCCATTATTAGGTCCAAAGGACAATGTTCTAATCAATCCACATCATGATGCAACTTCAGCTCAATCATCCCCTGTGATATTACCATCATCAAGTAGTACAGTTACTTTACAACAACAATTGAGTAAGAATTTTAATTTAGATGATCCTGCTTTAACTATTCCAAAATCTACAAATTCTCATCATTCTTCTGCTTCATCGTCGATGAAAACATCTCCAAATTTACAATTACAAGATAACCCAGTGAATGAAATGAATAGTGTAACAGCTACTCCATTTTCTATAATAACTCAACCAATGAATATACAACAGCAACAATCACAACATCATGTTCAAGTTACAAATTATCAAGATAAAAGACATTCCACATCTTCATTTAGAGGGGTAGTTTCGGATAAAAAAGTAAATCATAAATTAGCTGAACAAGGTAGACGTAATAGAATGAATATTGCTATTCAAGATTTAGAAAAATTAATTCCTGAAAGATTGAAAAATGAAGTTATGGTTCCTTCTAAAGCTACCACAGTTGAATTAAGTTGTAGATTTATTACTGAATTACAATCTGAAAATGATAAATTGGTTCATGAGATTATGAGATTAAGAAATCATTTGAAAGAATCGGGGAAAGATGAAGGAGATGAAGTATCTAATGGTTCCTCTTCAATAAGCCCACTGGAATTTGTCGATGAAAGAATTAACGGTAACAAATCAGGTAAAAACTAAACAATTTGTTTATATATTTTTAGTTTAGTTTACTACAGTTTTCCATTGCTACTATTTTTTTAGAAACATTATAATTGTTTAAATTATTTTTAGGATCCTCTCTCACTTTTATTTTCATGTTATAACATTAATTATGTGTATTTATAAAACTAATTTTTTAATTCTACCTAATATATAAAATGTATAAATTTAAATTGTTCAAATGAAATGAAATGGGGAAAATTAAAGGACTCAAAAGGAGAAAAGGAATTTACTGAATTCAGTGAATTGAATTAACCAGTTGAGCCGCACACTTTTATATCACCTTAAAAAAATTAAATAATTTTAAAATTAAAAATAGTCATACTTTAAAATATCAAATCTACTAAGTTTTCTGCTTTTTTTTTCAAATCAAATATATCAATCACAAAACCAAAACCCAATGTCTCAGTTAGAAAGAGAAATAAGATCTAAACGAAAAGCCAAAAAGCATGGCACAGGCTCACATACACCTTCAAGATCAGCTTCTAAAACAAGAACGGGTGATTCAGAAGATGAGCAATCTTTATTTGAAAGTGAAACAAGTGATTTAAATTTTTCAAAATTAGATGAATTATTAAGAGTTAAATTAGCAGGTGCTGATAATGGAAATGATTTAGAAGGTTCATTACTAAATATTCCTGAAATATCTGCAAGTCCAATTAGAAGAGCAGGTGGTGGATTAGTTTTAAGTAGAGAAGAAAGTAGAGCTAACTCTATGATTGGTTCTATTATTGACTCTGATCAAGAAGGAGCAAGTTCAGGTAAAAGCTCTGAAGATGAAGATGAAGATCCAGGTGTTGTTAGAATATATTCTATTTCTGATATTATTAATGCTTTAACTCAATCAAGAAATAAAATTAATTCAATTTCCAGAGAATTTCTTTTAGGTGAATTATATAAAATGATTATAAAGAAACCATTGAATGTTACTAGTGTTGTTAATGAAACTGATTTGGCTTCTTTAATTGGATTTATTAAAAATGCTAGATCTAATTTAGAATTAATGTTAAGTTTAAGAAGTTGTGTTGCATATGCTTGCTCTGATTCAGATGAAGTTGCCACTGTTATCATTGATGATTTATTTCCTATTTTATTAGCCCGTATTTTCAGTAACAACTCAGCAGGTAGTGCTTCTTCAGAAGATCAAAGTTCTGATATTGTTGGTGGAACTAGTTTAGTTATTTCAAACTTTATTATTTCTTTTTTCAGTTTAACATTAGTTATATTTGATTCTTCTAATTGTTATGGATTGGAAGATAATATTAACAATTTTTTGGAATTATGTGAAGGTTATTCTAGTTCAGGTTTAAAAGAAAATGAAGATGATATTTTAGTTAATTCATTTTATGGTATAGGTGCAATTTTCAGTTTGCTTCATAAAAGTGGACGTAATGTCAATGAATACATTCAAGATACTATACCTCGTTTGTTAATTTTCTTATCAAATGATTATCCAAAGAAAGTTCAAACCTCTGTTTCTGTTTTAATTGGTTTAATGTATGAAATTTTTGATTATCCAGAAGAAGAAGAAGAAATTGATGAAGACGATTTAGTAGATCGTCAACCTTTTTATGATCTTGAAGAATTAAAAAGCCTAATTACTTCATTAGTTAAAGAATCATCAAAAAAGATAAACAAGAAGGATAAGAAAGAATCAAGATCAATTTTTAGAGAAGTTCTTAAAACAATTGAAAAACATACCACATCAAAAGTTGATATTGTTAATGAAGACTATAGAGAAGAAGAAGAAATTCTTTATAGATTCAGTTTAAATAAAGCTAAAACTCTTCCAATAAAATCATGGTTTGAATATGTTAGACTAGTCCATTTGAAATATGTTTTTGATACACAATTGAGTTTACAATATGTTTCTAATAATGAGATACGTGATGTTTTAACATTATCTAAAGATGAGAGTAGAAAATTTGATAATTCATTTGAAGATGATTCTTCTTCTTCTACGAATCATCAAAATTGGAAAGAAAAAAGTAAAACAAATTCACTTAAAAGAGAGCTGGATATCAAGCATGCTAGAGACAGAAAACTTCAAGATCAAATGCACGAACTTTCTTTATGTGATGATAATCAATGATTGATCATTGATCTATTTCCAAAAATTGTATTTTATTTATTTCCATTCTATTTATCGTTCATAAAAGGTATTCATTTTGAATTCTTTTACACCGTTTTAATTACTTTCTTTTTTATATTTATTTGTTTATTTGATTAGTATAATTTATTGTTTACATTTGACTCCATATTTATTCTTGTATTAATTGCGTGCTGGATTTATACAAAGGAGCATATAATAGGAGAGATATTCTTTAAGAATAGTTAAGTTTTTAATCAATTATAATTGAAATCTTAGACTATAACTTATCTAGCTAAAAAGATAATCAAATTATGATTCAGAAATCCGTTATCGATAAATGAACATAAAAACTAATAATAAATCTGATTTGAAGGATGTAGAACCACATCAGAACCTACAATTTGTTCTTATTTAATATTCATTCCATGCATCCATTATAATGATTCCTTTATCGATCACCTGTGAAGCAGTGAACGCTGTGAAGGCCAGTTTTCAGATTCAGAGTTGTTCGTTTATTTCTCGCACGTTAAAGAAACGTAATTAAAGGGACGTTCAACTTCACCAATAACCACCTCTTGTTATCAGCTCACAGCACAACAACCATGGATACACAACCTCTCTCTGCTGAAAACTTGAGCATACACAACATCCTCTCTGGAGCAGCTGCGGAATCAACTGATAGCCCCATCATTAGCCAAACTTTGGATCTCTTAAACAATGATAACGATGAAGGAGATGATGAAACTGAATATACTTATGAAACTGATTTAGTGAATCCTCAAGACATCCAAAAAGAATGGGAAAGAAACTTGGCTCAACTTATAACTTTGGTTAACTTTGTCTTGATTCCAGTGGCAGGAAAAATGATTGGTAGAAAGTGTGCTCATATAATTTGGGACAAGATAGCAAGTAAAATATGGTGATGTTGGTTGGCTGGCTCTTCCTAGAAATAAACTTGAAAAAGAAAAAGAAAAAGAAAAAGATTAAATCATTCTTCTTACTATAGCTTTTACTGTGTCTTGATTTGTATATACGATATAATGAAAATTTAGTTACGAAATTAAATAAAATTAAATTAAATGGCATTCAATTAACCTACAAATATACATCAACAGAAACGAACCTATATTAAACCTTTATTAAACCAATATTCTAAAGAAAAAAAATAATAATAATAATAATACCAACCATTATAATTAATAATGAAAAACTCAAAGCGTAAAAGGAAAGAATGAAACAAATAAAAAAAAAGTATATAAATATGAATTAAAAACTTTTTTCTTTTTTGATTGAACCAAACATAAAAATTTTTTTATGTTATAATATTGAAAACTTAATTTGTCGTCAGCTGCTCATTAAAGTAATCATTGCAACTTCAGCTTTCATTTTAAGCTGAGGATTCAAACATTTGTATATCTTCACTAATTTATTAATCACTGAAATGTTAAATAATATCAAAAAAGACTTCAACTCTTGACATGATGCTTCATAATCGGGGCTTGTTCTAATGACAGGTTCTACTCTAGTTAAATAATTTAATAATAAAACAAACACATTCTTTAAAACCAATCGTAAATCTGGCATATAATATAATGAATCTAGATATGTTTCTTGAGTAACTGCTTGGATATTTGTGGGTAAGTGATTAATATAAACATTCATTGACAGCATATTGATGAATTCAGATATAGTTAATGTCTTAGTATTTGATGATGATAATTTATAACCTAACTCTAGTACTTTTTCAAATTCCACCAGCTTGGAGACAACAACTTCTTTTGTTTCTTCGTTGGACATTTTAGGGGTTGATGATGATACTGTGTAATGATTTAGCAACCTGAAAAGTTCTTCAGGTTCGATTCCCAAACTTTCAGGGTGTAGTAAAGAGTCTATTATTTCATCCAATATATCAATTTCCTTTTGTATTAGTTGCTGATGTAAATTAAGAGATATGTTTGAGTTGTGATCGAGCATGATGGAGGTGATAGAGTAGCCTTGTGGGACACCCATTGCTAGAAGTATTGGCTCTTGTGGTGAAGAAAAAGGAGTTTCAGTTAAGTAAGGTATAATCGTACATCGTTGACTTAGAGCTAAGGCGGAATTCTTCAGAGGGTGGCGCGGCACTGCGCCACGGCGCGCCTCAGCGTCAAATCTGTTAAAGGGGTTTTGTACCTACCCACATTCTCTAGTTGAATTCCTTAGTTGATTAGTTAATTTGGATATTCTTCAGTCTTTCCTTCTTCTACCGTCGCTGATCTGGATGTGGACTTTGTCTCAACAACCATGCATCGAGTGAGTCGGAACTTCTACTCTACAGTATGTGAATTAAATATGTAAATTATATCGTCAACCAAAGTTATACAAAATCTATTTAGGTCTGGCCTTTGGACCCCAATTCTTGCTTGGATTCTCTTGGTATCTAACTATCTTAATGCTTCTCAAGTGCTTCAACTTCTTACTGACTGAGTTATCACTGAATAACCATTCTAAATCACTCTTGTCTTTACTATCCTCTGGCTTTAATTCTGATAGATTAATTCCTTCTCCAATTTTATCGTTTGTTATGATTTGATATCCTCTTGCATTTTTATTCATTTTTTCAACTTCAATCTTATTTTTTTCACACCATTTCTTACCAATAAACCAAATGACATCCCATGGTGCATCTGTTTTAATACAATTTGTCATTGCGTGTGTTAATGAAGCACTATAACCTAAATTACCTAAAGCTGCAGAGATAATATCAATAGATGGAGCAGGAACTTTTAAAATTGACGATAAAGTAGAAGTTTTAAAGTAAAAATGGGCATCTAATAATTCATTTTTAGCCATTGTTAACATACCTTTAATTCTAGGTAATGTTTTATAAATATCAGTCGATGCCTCTTCTTGTAATTTTAAAACTTTTTCAATAAATTCTGGATTTTGTAGTTTTCCAGCCCACATTGGTCCAGTTAAATGATTAGCTGCACCACAGAATGAACATGTTGGACCAACTGGTGGACCAGTAGCCAACCCATATTTCTTACTGTTTTGTTTAGTACGACCACTTGGGTTATTTGTAACTTTACCTAAATATTGATCAGCTGTGGCATAACATCCTGAACATCTATATGTTATCATAGTATTTGATGCTAATTCTTTAACTTTAATTGGTGAAGTTTTAACTCTTATAAATAATCTCACATAAAAATCAATAGATAAACATAATTGAGGTTCAATATATTTCTTATATTTTGCTGCGGTTGAAGCAATCATATTTAAAACTAATCTTAAAGCTGATTCATGAGTTGCATCTCCATATAAATTTGTACCTCCATATAATGCAAAACATTTTTCTGGATATCCATTACCAGCTAAAACACCTAAATCAGTACAAGTAACTAATAAAAGACCATCATCTTTAATTGCTTGAATAGCTGAATCCATAAATGGGGCTGCTGTTCCATATGGATCTAAATCAACAACATGAAATTTAGATTTATTCTGACCCATGTATGTAATAGCATCACCTTCATTTGGTTTAACCTTTGATGAAATATTATTATAATTAACATTAATATTAATTGCATTAACTGCTTCTTTACTTAAATCATTAGCAATAACAGTTTGTGCTAATGGAATTTCTTTACCATATCGTATTGCTCTTAAACCAGTAGCTGATAAAGCTTCTAAAATATGAACAAATGGTTCTTGAGTTTCTGTTGTTGTTTCTGTTGTTGTTGTTGCTTCTTCTTTTTCTTTCTCAACAGTTAATGGTGTCTTTATTTCTGTTCCTTCTGATGATTCGTTATTTGGCTTAATAATTTTGTTTGATGATTTATCGTTATTTGGTTGTCTATTTCTTTTTTTGGCTTGTTTTTCTTCAACATAAATTTCAGACCAAGCTTTAATTGCTAAACAACTTAAATCTCTATTATATTGTTGAACTGGATTATAAAAAACTTTAGATTTAGGAAATAGAATCTTGGCCGAACCTTCAACTAATTCTTCATATTTAGATTTATCAAAATCATTAGTTGATGATTCTGATATACTTGTTGTAGTCATTGATATTAATCTGCGTTGTAATGAAGCAATTAATGAATATTCTATAAATTTAAATGATTTTCCTGTGATTAATTTTCCAGGAGATAACATAAACCAATGAACTTATAATCAGTTAATTCACAAAAATGTGCCAAAAAGTAGTTATTCTATAACTTTTAAAATTAAATTAAATTAAATTTCATAAAAAAAATTTGCCGTGCGGCTCCATTTTCCTCTCTTTGTTTACTTCGATCTACAGTACGTAGTAGCTATTAAAAGGTATAAAATGATCATTTAGTTATATTTTAAGGGATGAAAATATGCAATCATTGAAAAGTAAACATAAAAGGGTAAACTAGTAAAAATAAAAAAGACCAGTTCAATTACTACAATACAGTAGTATAAAAAAAAGGTATAAAAAAAAAACAAAAAACATTAAACAGTTCTTTTGTTAATGAAATTTTTAGAAATGTAAAATTGTAAATTTAAAATCAATATAAATTGTTTGAAAAGGAACCCGCCTTTCTTTCAAACAAAATTAAGATTAAGATGAAATATAATTCTAGAACTGAATGAGAGAAAAAAAAAAATAACTGGAGCCAATGATGAACTAAAAACAAAAACAAAAACAAAAACAATTCTATCATAATGAAGAAAAAAACGGCCATGTATAGTAACTAGTAATTGATGAAATTCAAAAAAATAAAAGAAAAAGCAGAGCATTTGAATATGAAGTAAAAATGAAAAAGTGCTATCAATTGAACAAAACAAAAAAATCATTAAAGCATCATCATCGAAATTTATAAAGAAAAAAGAATGCTGGATATTGTCCTTTCTTGAAATGTTGTAATATGTATATGATTGAATTCATATCTTGTTAAGCACAATAATTTATAGATTTTATTAAAAAAGGAAAGAGTTTTTAATCTGGTATTTTATTTGTTAAATTTTGGTGTTTTGAAGTAATCTAATATTGGTATCTATCTATCTAATTGCATAATAATAATAAAGGAATGATGATGAAAAATATATGGAAAAGTTGGAAGGAAAATGAACGAATCAGCTTGGATAAAAATAAGTAATATAGCACAAGGGATATAAAAACAAGGAAAAGCAGAGCAGCAGCATATAAAAATTGAATGAACAAAATACTATAGTTGGAAACAATTGAGATATTATTGAGAAAAGAAAAATTGAAACAAAAAGTAATTAGTTAAGAGGAAGGACCATCGCCACTAATGAAAGCATACAAATCAAAATTTTGATCAACAACATCAATATCAACATCACCATCAGCATCGACACTATCATCTTTTTCATTGTGATAAGAAACTTTATCTGGTAAAACACTATTAGGGTCAATTCCAGAATCAGTACTTAAGATTTTATGATCAATCATTTTATCAGGTTCTGTGGCACCTTGAAAAACTTTATTGAACATTACTGATGAAACTTGTGGTGTATCTTTAATTGTAACAGATGCTGGAGCAACTAAAATACGATTAGGAGGACTATGCTCTTCTGATGCTTCAGGAACTGGAACTTGTTGTTGAGACTTAAGATAACTAACTGGAATGGGGGCAAATGATTCCGATGAAGTTCTCTTTGTTCCTTGTTGGGAAAAAGAATTAGAATCACTTGAGAAGTGAGTTAATGAAGTATCATAAGATTCTTGTCTTGGATATGAATAAAGAGTTGATGTATCTAAAGATAGACTGGTATTTGAAGTACGACTATTCCTCTGACTTTGATAGTAAGCTGAATTAGTAGCAGTTGGGATTGAACCAGATGATGAAAAATGTCTAGAATGTATTTGCAATTGCTTTTGTTGTTGTTGTTGTTGTTGTTGTTGTTGTTGTTGTTGTTGTTGTTGTTGTTGCTGTTGTTGTTGTTGAATAACAGGAGAATATAAAGTAGCCGAGTCGGTGAATGAATAAATCGAAGAATCCATTGACTGAACCAAACCTTGGTATTGTTGTGATAACTCATAAGTGGAAACAGTATTACCAGGATTAGACGAAGTAAAATAATCATCAATGATTGACTTATGTAATAGTTGTTCTTGCGATGGTTCTGAATTTGTATTTTGTTGTTGTTGTTGTTGTTGTTGATATTGCATTTGTAGTTGAAGCTGTTGTTGTTGAAGCTGTTGTTGTTGCTGTTGTTGTGACAAAAATACAACTTGAGGTGTAAGATGATCATTTATTGGTAAGCCAGATTTTCCAACTACAACTACTTGTTGTTGTTCCATATGATCCAGTTGGTGTGGTAATACATCTAAAAATGAAAGAGACTTTTGCTTATGCTTTGTTATACCACTTTTTGGAATTTGTTGAGCTCCATTTAAAGGGCCTTGAAAACTCCAAGACTTCATCAAAGGGGCCTTATTAGCATTGATAGGTATGGATGCAGTCAGAGCTCTTGATCTAGCTGGTGCCCTAACATATTGAGGTGATTGATTAACAATAGGTGAAACAGGCGAATAAGGAGTACCAATTGTACTTGGTGGTAGCTGATTAACAGAAGTAACAGATGCCATTGATGCAATAGAACTTGATCTTCTTAAAGCTTTAATTTTCTTAGTAGAAGAAGTATTCACTGAACAAACCTCAACTGCTGGAGTCTCAATTGTTTCATCCATATTATCAGAACCAACAGAATAACCTCTATCAATTATGGTACAAGTTGCATTATTACTAATAGTAAAAGATTTTCTATTCAAATCATCTTCTTGATCATCGTCTTCAAATTGATTTTGCAGAGGAGTATTAGCAATTGGAGAATGATTGTGAGAAGAAGTTAAGGCATGTTGTTTAGCTAAATGAATTTTATTATCCATATAAAGAACAGAATTACTTGAATCAGATCTTTCTCTAGAAGAAGTATTATTAGCAAATGGTTGATCAGGTTTAACATTATTTGAACCAAAAGATAAAAATGAAGAGTCTTCTGAAGCGATTGGAGTAATCGGACCTAAAGGATGAGAATGACTTAATGGTGATGGGCCGACAGGAGTTCTACTGCTTGGAATTGATTCAATTGGTGAATCCATGTCTGAAGAACTCGAAGGAGAAGAAGTCTTTGATTGAAGAGGAAATTTCATTTTAGATTTTGATTTACTTCTATATAATCTTTTTAATGTGGATCTAGTTGAAACTTGTTCGGAATCTTGTTCATCATTAATAGCACTAGTACTACTATTGATACTTGAAAAAGGAAACTTTAATTTTGAGGAAGGAGAAGTTGGTTCAGAAGTTGGAAGTTCAATTAAAACATTATTGACTTTTCTTTCACGGCCTTTGAATAATCTGGAAACTTTTCTAGTGGTCCCAATATTTTTGTCGTCCTCTTCTAATTGTTGTTGAGATTGTAAATTGGGCAGAAATTGGGGATTATATTGTTGTTGTTGTTGCTGCTGCTGCTGCTGCTGCTGCTGTTGTTGTTGTTGTTGTTGTAACTGTAGCTGTAGATGATGTTGTTGTAGTAAGTGTAACTGTTGTTGATGTTGTTGCTGTTGTTGTTGTTGCTTAATGAGGTTAATTGATAATGGATCAGGTGCAGTTGGAGTACAATCAACAAATAAGAATTCAGTAGGTTGACCATCTTTATCAACTTTTGGTTTAACATGAGTCCTTCTAAAGCCGTGTTTATTATTTGACTTAGTAATGATTAAAGATTCATGACTTGACTGTAATAATTTCGATTGTCTTTCAGCCTCTTCACTTTTAAAACGATTCATTTTCCACAATCTTTTAGCATATAATTTTCTTGGAGGAGGTTGAGAGGAGTTATTTGAGTTATTTGAATTTGAAGAATCATTTTTCTTAGAATTAGTTGAAGAAAACTCATCTTTTTCAGATTTTATTGAAATTTTACTACTTTTAGTTTTTTTCGAAGAAGTAGTTGATGACGAAGAAGAGGAATTAAGACCATCGATTTGCATTGGCTCGTTGATTGGAGGGAATAGTTGCTGTTGAGAAGCTTTAGTCAACTTGAAAGGGAATTGATTTGTGAAAGAAGAAGACTTCGAATTAGGAGATGAAGTTGTTGTTGTTGTTGTTGTGGAAGAGTTTGAGCCTAAATTGATTGGATTTGCTGAGAGATTCGGTGAAGAAATTTTCCCACCTTTCATACTAACGAACACTCAGGGTTTTGTAGTAACGAGTGGAGGTTGAGCAAGGAGGAGGATGGGTGTATAGGAAAGGAATACCAGGATATATATAGATACTAGAAAGTCTAAAGTTGGTGGAATTTGTCGAAGTAATCGAATTAATCGAATGATGAGACGTATAATCTAATTTAAATTATTAATTATGATAAAGAAGTGCTGTCAGCTAGTTTTCCACTGAGACTTTGATGGTAGATATACTGTCCCCTAAAGGCCTGAAACTGGTGTCACTGGATTAGCCAATTATCAGCAGTTAATAACGATCTTATAGTAAATTTAGAAAATGGTTGTTGTGAATTAAGATCATCTGAGTCTTAATTCCCCTGGAACTGTTGTGGCAGCTATATAATTCAAGCTGTGCTAACAATTTATATACAACTACCGTACTTTATTAGTCTTTTAATCTACATGTATAGCCTGATATATATAGCTTCGACCTCCTATATCCATTATTTATTCACCTTATTGTACTGTCTCTGACCGATGGATGGTAACACCCCACTATAGCTGACCGATTAACTACCGCTGAGATTCAAACTCGTTAATATAACGTCTAACCATAGCAGCAACAGCATGGAAGAATCTCAACAAATCGATCCATCTATATAATTTAAAAGATTTAAAAGGAGTCGATTTAATTATATAAATGTTCAGCTAGCAGCAATATAGGCTGTATAGCTTAATTGTCTTTAATTTGCTGCTTTATAAATTAAAATTAATCTAGAAGTTTTATACTGAAAGTTACTGAAGGTTTTAATACTTTAACCAGGAATTTGAAATAATGAAACAATTCAATTAACATTGACGTCTAAGACATATGCATCAAAATCCCAATCCCAATTTACTTCCATTAATAAATTTCAACATTAAACGGTTGCAAAGATTCTAAAATATACACAGTGTACTAACTATAAGAGCCTTGCATATTCATGGCTGGCCGGATCTATTGATCAATTGAACCAATTATATACAGTATGATTCTCTATAGCTCATGATTCATTACAGCAACATATAAAAACGCTTCTATATATATAGTCAAAATCAAGCACTAGGAAATGGACTTCTAATTAAAAAGATGGACGCCTAATTAGTGATTTGGCCGTTTGGTCGCGTGATCCTTAACTATGTGTTGAGCACGTGATAATCACGTGACCTGCTAAGTTAAGGATCACGTGACTAAAAGTCCATCCTATTAATTGGACAACCATCCTATTAATTCAGCG
>JAJLZM010000001.1:139540-170375 GCA_030572235.1 Ambrosiozyma kamigamensis | reverse complement strand
GTAAATCATTGAATTGCATGTTTCTGCATTGATGTTCATGATGTTCATGATGTTCATCATTTAATATAGCAGCTAGTTCATGCACAGCAGTACATGTGATAGTTATATATTATAGAACTCAGAACTCAGAACTCAGAACTTAGAACAATTAGCTAGATTCTTATAGAAATTAGAATCATCAAAGGAATATTATATATAATTGGCCCACCAATCATCAAGGGTCAAGACGACTTCATCGCTTATATAAGTCTATGTAACTCATTTAAATCCAAAAGCTTCACTTAATCTTAGATTTCCTGCACTGTAGTTAGATCGGTCCATATATGGTTTAATTAAGTTTTGAAAAAAAATTTTAAATGGTAAATTATAATGAATGATTCAATGAATGAATCACAATATGATGATAATAATAGTATTTTCATTTTCATTTATATATTCTGTCCTGTGAATTCAAAACTTTTGTTTGAGAAAAGATATAAATATTAGTTGGTAAGTGCTAATATATTAAGTAAATTTGAAATAAGAACTATATATATAGTTATTAGTTAGCAACTTATCATGCAGTCCAATTATCAACTGTTCAATTGGAAAAAACTTGAACTCCTATAAGCTGTAAATTTCGTGTTTTATGTGAACTAAACACGTTATTATTCATGATCAACTGGTAATTAGTAAGTAATTACTAACATATTAAGGCATTAATTGATTGTTTCTTATATATATTTGAACAAAAGAATATAATATTCCCGATATAGGTGTATAAGTTTTTTAGCAAGTTTGTATAACGTATTAAACCAGCATATAGATCGATTAATTCGAATAAAGATGGCCACATGTGACATATGTGTGCAATGAAAAAGACTATAATCACCCTATAAAATAATATCTCGTTGTATATCCATTATGAATTTAAAATGTTTCTTTAGTTTCTAGTTTCATTGGAAGTAATAGTGGGAAGAGCCAGTTTAATTATAAGATGAGAAAAAAAAATGTTTGCGCTGTATTATTATACGTAGAGAGGTTTTGCAATTGCAATTATTCTTCTTTTTCATCATTAATTGATTCCTGGACATAATAATCAAATGCTAGTTAATAAATATGAAGACCAATGATATAAATCAGAATAAAAGAAAATTCAAGAAAATAAAGCTTGAATTCAATGAATCTGAAGATGATGAAGAAGATATCAATAAGTTTGATAATAATGAAAAACCAGTCAAATTTAAAAAGATTTCAAAAGCAAAAGCATTAAAAATTAAACAAGAAAATGAAGATGATAATGAAAATGATGAACTTTCCACTATCAAAATTAAAAAAGAAAATAATACACAGGTAAAGAAAGAATCAACAGATATAGATTATAATTCTATTAAAAAAGAAGAAGAAGATTATGATTCATTACTTCCAACTTTTGATAATTTTGTGAAAACTAATAATAAATCAATTTTATATAAGTTGGCTAAGGAAGAGGAGGAAGAACAATTGAATTATACTGAATCAGATCAAGAAGAAGAAGATAATGAAGAAGATAAAGACATTGATAGAGATTGGTATATGCAAGACGAGCAAGTTTCTCATAGTTACTTTAATGATTATGATATGGCGGAAGAAGACTTACAATTGGAAAACAAAGTTGCAAATAAAAGAAAAACAAGTAAAAGGGAAAGATTTAAATCTAACAATTCAACAGAAAATAGATGGTTTGATAATAGATTAGCTCAAGCTTCAGGGCATTCAAGAGCTTTTGATGATGATGATGATTTAGATGAAGTTTCAAATGATATTGAGTTATTGGTCCATAGATTAAACCCTCCATTCTTAAAAGCTGATACAGTTTTAAGTAATAAAGTTGAAATAGTTGAAACAATTAGAGATAAAACTGGTGATTTATATAAATATTCCAAAAGAGGTTCTACTTTAGTCAACGAAAGAAGAGCTAACAGAGAAAGAGAAAAAAGTGCTAAAGATGCTGCTAGTATTAAGGATTCGGCTTTAGGTAAAGTTTTAGGTAAAAAAGATGATGATGATGATGACTTAAGTGAATCCGAAGGAGATGATGATTTTATTAAAGCATTAGGTAAAAATGAGGGATATTCAAATAATTCAATAATGAAACAAAGAATGAGATTGCCAGCATATAAAGCCAAAGATGAATTATTAAAGATGATTAGAGAAAATCAAGTTATTATTATCATTGGTGAAACTGGTTCAGGTAAGACTACACAACTTCCTCAATTTTTATATGAAGCAGGTTATCATAAGCAAGGCTTAATTGGAATCACTCAACCTAGAAGGGTTGCAACTATGTCTGTTGCTAAAAGAGTTAGTGAAGAAATGGGAGTTACTTTAGGTGATGAAGTTGGATTTACAATTAGATTCGAAGATCATACTAATGATAAAACTAAAATTAAATTTATGACTGATGGTATTTTATTAAGAGAAACATTATTAGATTCTGATTTAGATCAATATTCTTGTATTATTATGGATGAAGCACATGAAAGATCATTGAATACAGATATTTTATTAGGATTATTTAAAAATATTTTAACTAAAAGAAGAGATTTGAAATTAATTGTTACTTCTGCTACTATGAATGCGGATAAATTTTCTAGATTTTATGGAAATGCAGAACAATTTACAATTCCTGGTCGTACTTTCCCAGTTGAATTATTTCATTCGTCGACTACTCCTGCTGATTATGTTGCTAATGCAGTTAAACAAGTTCTAACAGTCCATATAGGTAAAGAAGATGGTGATATCTTGGTATTTATGACTGGTAAAGAAGATATTGAAGCTACCTGTGAACAAATTGAAAAAGAGTTATTAGAATTAATTAAATTAGATGATTCAATTAAGCCTTTACAGATCTTACCAATTTATTCAACATTACCAGCAGATTTACAAGCTAGAGTATTTAAGAAGTCTAAAATAAGAAAATGTATAGTTGCAACTAACATTGCAGAAACTTCTTTGACTGTTGATGGTATTACTGTTGTTATAGATACAGGATTAATGAAATTAAAGGTTTATAATCCTCAAATTGGTCTTGACTCATTACAAATTACACCAATTTCATTAGCCCAAGCAAATCAAAGAACGGGTAGAGCTGGTAGAACTGGACCAGGTACATGTTTTAGATTATATACATTAACATCAGCAATGAATGAAATGTTTGCTGAGCCAATACCTGAAATTCAAAGAACTAATTTAAGTAATACCATTTTATTGTTAAAATCATTAAATATTAAGAACCTTGATAAGTTCCCATTTTTAGATAGACCTGCAATTGAAGCTATAAATACAGCACAGTATGATCTTTGGTCTATAGGTGCATTAAACAATTTTGGGGAACTAACAAAATTGGGAGAAATGATGTCTAAATTACCTATTGATCCTTCATTAGGAAAACTTGTAATATTATCAACATTATCAAGGTTCAGTTGTTCTAAAGAGATTATCATTATAGTTTCCATGTTATCAATTCCACCTATTTTCATTAGACCTACAAATGATTCTAATTTAATGAAGAAATCGGATTCAATTCGTGAGAAATTCCAAGTTGCAGAAAGTGATCATTTAACATTATTAAATATTTATAATCAATTTGAAAAATCAAGAAAGTTTGGTAATAGATGGTGTCAACAGAATTTTTTACATTATAAATCATTAAGAAAAGCAAAAGAAATTCAAACACAACTAATTCAAATTTTAAAAAGTTTAAAATTACCAATTATAAGCTCTGGAATAGATACTGATAAAATTTTAGAATGTTTAAGTTCATCGTTTTATCAACATGTTTCAAAATTTAAAAAATATGGTGAATATCAAAATTTAAGAACTGGTTTAATTATGAAATTACATCCAACTTCTTCATTATATGGTATGGGTGATTTACCAAAATATGTAATTTATCATGAAGTTATGCTAGCTGGCGATAACCAATATATGAATTATGTTAGTTATACCAGTGGTGAATGGATTTCTGAATTTGGTGGGATTTTTTATACCAAAAAAGTAAAATCTTTAACTGCTAAAGAAAATCAAGCTATTAAAGAAAAAGAATTTAATGAATTAATAAATGAAGAATCATCAAAGAGACAAACAACCAAAAAGAGATTGGAAGATGTAAATGATAAAGATACTAGATGTAGTAAAAACTCTCTTTTTAAGAAAAGATTTGGTGGAAGAAGAATATAGTTTTTATTTTGTATTATTATTACGTTATTACGTTATTTTGTATTATTATTATTATTATTATTATTAAAATTTATGCTGATTTTTAGAAGCCATATATAACTATAGAGGGTATAAAAGTTATTAATAAAAATGTAAAGTAAAGATTAGAGAGGAAAAGTGATTATTTGGAAAGGGTTTCCCAACTTTCTTTCTTCTTATAAAAACAGATAATGCTCCATCTTTTCAGTTTCTAGATTTGTCTTGATATGTATATGAAACTCTAGTTCACGCTCCACACATTTATGACTGAGAATAGTTTCCGGTCGGCCCTTCAATTTAATACAGACTTGATGGTTAGATTTGATTGGTTTTCACCATGATATCATGAAAGGACAATGCAAAATCCTAGCTGAGTCAAAATCAAAAATCCAAGCATTTCACCATCATAACAATAATTTCTCTCAAATAGATCTCTATGTTCGATTCCAGCTTTTAATAGTAATTGATTTTCTTATTCAAGTTTTACTAACTCTTTTTCAACTGGTTTACGATCCAGTGTCGGATCCACAAAAGGGAGTTCTTAGTTCTAAGCAACCGCCAAAAAATAACTTCGCTCTTCAACATTCAGTAAAACGTTGAGTTGCCTTTATTCCCCTCACTTACTTCTTTTACTTTATGCTTCAATCTCAAGAGCTATAGTTTGTTCATCGGCTACCAGTATCTAGCATTAATATTGCACAATAGATAAAAATGGCTTAGAATCTTTCATCACCATAATGTCACAGGTAAAACACCTAAAACACCACTTTTCATATAAACCTGATTCTCTATCTTTAACTCACTTGAATATCCAAAATGTCAAGTACCTCTTTACATATTGAAAGGAAAAAGTTTTCAGCAGCAGCTTCTTTTTTATGTTCCGTCGTTAGATTCGTTAATGGTTTGCATGCACCAAGAATTTGAAGTAAGTCTGAGGTCTCTATTCCAGTAAGATACAATTGTTTTTGAATACCCAATTTCATTTGATCAAGAGACTTATTTCATAGACTATACTCTTTCTCTTTGTTGATAAAAATAGCATTGTTGAGTAATCTAGTTGCTTGACTTTCATGGGTTACCGTTGATATTTGTTTTAGCTTGACGACATCAAAAATCTCATTCGATTTTGAGAAAGGAAACTTATAAGAAAATTTACCTGCTTGTCTTGATTCCAACTTATAACCAGAAATTAAATAAATAAGAAACTTAGGATTACTCAACGCCGAATCACCCATGGCACCTGGAAAGGGGTGGGATAGTTTCCTGTTGAAGTTCAAACTGTTCTTAGCTTTAAGACGGCCAGCTATTCTTTCAGCATAACCAAGAAACTTGTTAGCAGCAGGCATGATGGTAGTTGTTTAAGAAGAAGTTGATGATTCAAATTAAAATGCTATTTCAAAATTTTATGCTGATTTTATAATAGAAAGAGAAAGAGTTGTTTATTGAAGTTTAAATTGTTTGGGTAACTGAGAAGTGTTGTGATTCTTTTAGCATAGCTTGGAAACTTCTTAGCAGACATACCATGATGGTGACCACAATAATTGAACAAATAATTCTCTACTTCTTTTACTTCAAAGATTATTTACTTACAAATTAAAAAATTACCTGTCTTTCGAAATATCAGACCGCCAGATAGCTCGACTTCGTAGTAGTAGTACATTAAATAAATAAAGAAGAATAGTATTAATCACCCAAGTAAATTTTAATTTAACTGGAAATCTATTTATCATGCAATTGGACTGAAAATAAAATTATCAATAAGTCTAGTGTTACCTTTAGAAGAATCATTAACATCATTTGGAACTTTTGCAGCTAAACTTACTATACAACCTTTCTTTGGATCAATATTTTCTAAATAATCTAAAGTATCAACGTCATTAAATGAAACATAATCAATATTAAAGAAGTTTTCAATTTTATTTAAATTATTTGTTAATAAATTAGTTAAAATTTCAACATTTAATTCACCATTTGTTAAATAAGCATCTTGAGTTAATTTTAATGATTTATAAATATTAACTGCTTTCTCTTTAGAATCATTTGATAAATAATCATTTCTTGAAGATAAAGCTAAACCAGAATCAGCTCTAACAGTTTCACCAATAACAATTTCAATTCCTAATAATAAATCTTTAACTAATCTTCTAATAACAACAGTTTGTTGAATATCCTTTTGACCAAAATAAGCAACATCAGGTTGAACAACATTAAATAATTTAGTAACAACTGTAGCAACACCTCTAAAAAATGTTGGTCTTGAAGCACCTTCTAATTGTTCAGAAACACCTGTAACAGTGACAAAAGCACCTTTTTGTAAGTTTATATCAATTGGTATACCAGATGGGTACATTTCATCAACTGTTGGGGCAAATACAAGTGAAACTTTATTGTTATTTGAACTTGTTAATGATTCTAATAAATTTAAATCATGTTCTAAATTTCTTGGATAAGAATTTAAATCTTCATTTGGAGCAAATTGTGATGGGTTAACAAAGATTGAAACTATAGTTATATCATTTGATTCTAATGATTTTAAAATTAATGATAAATGGCCTTCATGTAAAAAACCCATAGTTGGTATAAAACCAACTTTTAAATTTTGTGTGAAAGCATTTTTTCTATATTTTCTTAAATCAGAGATCTTTCTTATGACTTCAATTTCCGAGGATGTCATTCTTGAGATGATTATTGAAATATTTCAACAAGTTTTGATTGTATTTTTGATTTTTCGTTTAACTTTATGAATTTTTGAATATTTTTTTTCCCACGGTCCGAAAGTTGATCTTACACTGCCTTACACCCTTCGCGTGCGTGCTTCGAATCGATCAACCACGCCGCAGGGGTTTCTTTAAACTTGCAATTAATATAATATACGGAAAATTTGGAACTTCTAAGTACTGTATATCTCTTCTACTGTTATTTAGTATGAAGAACCTACAAATACACTAGCTTGTTATCAGAGAAGAATAATGCAGAGATTTAATTAATTAGTTTATAAAGAAAATAAAAACAAAAAGGAAACACAGTGTATAAATAAAGCTTATACTTATACTGTACTGTACATATATAAAATTCTATAATTAATTAAGATAAATAATAAAGATCAATAAATAATAAATAATTTGCTTTCAGTTGATTCATTTTTTTAAAGTCTTATTATTTTCCATTAATCTAAGAAGATTTCTTAATAACATAGTAATTGTAACTTTACCAATTGAAGGAACATATAATGAAGCAACTTTTTTAACATCATCATTGAAATTCTTTTCACTTGAGAAATTTATAACAACAGCACCTCTTTTAATATATTCAGTTGGGAATTTATAATTTTTTGATGGAACACCAGTTATAATAATATCAGAAATTTTACTAACTTCTTCTAAAGATTTATTACAAGGTAAAACAGTATGTTTCAACATATGTAATCCATCACCTCTTTCATATAATTGAATATCTTTAATATCACATGAATAAACAGTTGCACCATCATTAGCTAATAAACCAGCTAAAGGTCTACCAACAATTTCAGATCTATTAACAATTGTAACAGTTTTACCATATAATCTATCACCGTAATTCAATAAAGGGTTATATAAACCTAAATATTCTAAAGTTTTAACAATTGCTAATGGAGTACAAGGTAAAATTGATTTTTTAGATTTTTCAGAATCTAAATATCTAATATTTTGATACATATTTGAAATATATTTAAAATTTAAACCTTCGACATCTTTTTCTAATGAGACACATTGTTGTAAATATTGATCTTGTCTACCACCAAAAACAGGAAAATAAACCATTATACCATTTATATTATCATTTGAATTACATTTATAAATTTCTTCTTCTAATTCATCTTTTTGAACTTTAATTAATTCATATTTAAAACCTAATGATTCAGCAGTTTTACCTGTCCATGAAGCATACATTTCAGCAGCTGGATCATTATTTGCTAATAAACCAACTAACTTTGGTGGATTTAAATTTAAATTTTTTGTAATTAATTGAATTTCTTCAGTATATTTCTTTGAAATTCTTGAAGCTAAAATAGTTTTACCAGCAGATTGGATAACTTTAGACATGTTGAAATGATAATATAGTGATTGTTGAATTGAATTGAATTAAGAGAGAAAAAAATTGGAGAGAAAAAACTATTAAATTTGTATTTTTTGTATTTATTTACAGAGATGCTCAGAAGAAGTCAAAATAAGAAATATTTTGGAAGGCTGTGCAAGATCTGAAATCTGGGGTTGACTCTGGTGAAGGTCGATCGGCGCGACGAAGCTGGTTGCGGCGCATCGGAACATTTATCCGAATACGGAATATATCACGTGACTGCAAACAACATCGGAACAGCGGCCCATACATCCTTACACTTGATTTCACGCTCAATTTCACTTCATTGAATTTCATTCCTATTTCAATTATATATTTTAAGCAATAAATTGAGACTAGATATATAGCAATTATTATTGATCGATGTTGTAGCAATTAAACATAAACACTTAAGGAAGTTAAGGGATATAAAATGTAGCTCTAGTAAAATGTAAACCGAAATAAAAGCAAGCAATAAATACGTAGGATTCGATTACGTAGGATTCGATCGAATCTTGAACCTTTGCCAGGCTCGTTCCTCCCCGTAATTCTCCTATAACTTGATGTTATACTACTAGCTGTTGTTCTGACTCCTTTGAAGGAACAGATAGAGCACAGGAGCACACTTGTGAGCAGTTGACAGCCAATAGGAGCACTGTTCTCCCAGAGAGAGGCCGGATTAACTCTATTATGGTTAAGATCGCACGCATCTGAAATTTATCCGGGGTCCAACTTTAACATTTGACGTGACTGACCTGGGTGTATTCTATCGTATGGTGGTGTGGTGTTTATGGCAATATCAATCATATCACTATTGGATGATCTCTAATCATATCCCACTTTACATTACGTATATATGGAAAGTTCAGGAAGCCAGCAAATTCAGCAATTAATAGTGGCTATGTTTGTTTTTGCGGAGAAATTATTGTTGAGCAGTTCAAAAAAATGGTTTAAATTTACAATCAACTGTTCCACCAAATTGAGTACTATAGCAAGATAAGTGTATGCCAATGATATGACACAATAAAACATCTAATTAAGTAGAGTTTATATAGTATCCAGTGTATATATCCAACGTACCAATTTTCGTCGTATATAAAACTCCGGCCCAGTTTGTTCCAATTCAAGTTCCGTACGTAATTTTATCTGGTGCGGTGGAGTAGGATTTTTTATTGTTTGAGTGACTCAAGTATAAATACCTACAATTTCCTCATTTTTGATAAAAAATTTATATTACTTTTTCTTTTTAAAACAAGTCAAAAAAAAAACATATTTATATATTAACTATGGTTTCAAGAGCATTACAATCAAAAGTTGATTCAATTGTTAAAGAATTCGAAGTTTCAAACGAATTATTAACAAAAGGTGTTGAATTATTTATTAAACAAGCTAATGAAGGTTTAAAATCTTCAAGTGAATCAAAAGGTTTACCAATGATTCCAACATTTGTTACATCAATTCCAGATGGTTCAGAAAAAGGTATTTTATTAGCTGCTGATTTAGGTGGTACTAATTTTAGAGTTTGTTCAGTTGAATTAAAAGGTAATCATACTTTCAATTTAATTCAAAGTAAAAATCCAATTCCAATTGATTTAATGAATGGTAATAGAACTGAATTATTTCATTATTTAGCTGTTAAAATTGGAAATTTTGTTAAAGAACATCATAATGAAGATCGTGGTTCTGATAATAAATTTAAATTAGGTTTTACATTTAGTTTCCCAGTTGATCAAACTAGTTTAAATTCAGGTAAATTAATTAGATGGACTAAAGGTTTTGATGTTAAAGATGCAGTTAATGAAGATGTGGTTGCATTATTACAAGAACAATTGGATTTATTAAATATTCCTGTTTTTGTTGCTGCATTAGCTAATGATACCGTTGGTACTTTATTATCAAGATCTTATACAGGTGCAAATAAAGAAGGTGTTACTAAAATTGGATGTATTTTTGGTACAGGTACAAATGGTGCATATAATGAAGATTTAGATAATATTCATAAATTAGATCCGGAAATTGTTAAAGATTTAAAATCTAAGGGTGTTTCACATATGGTTATTAATACAGAATGGGGTTCATTTGATAATGGATTAGAAGTTTTACCAAATACTAAATATGATGTTATAGTTGATTCATTAACTTCAAATAAAGGATTTCATATGTTTGAAAAGAGAGTTTCAGGTATGTTTTTAGGTGAAATTTTAAGACAAGTTTTATTAGATTTATTTAATGATAAATTAATTTTTCAACAATATGAATCATTTGATGCATTACCACATAGATTAAGAACTGCATGGGATTTACCAAGTGAAGTTTTATCATTAATTGAAATTGATGATTCAACTAAATTAATTGCAACAGAATTACAATTAAAACAAACTTTAAGATTACCAACAACACCTGAAGAAAGATTAATGATTCAAAAGTTAACTAGAGCTATTGCTAAAAGATCAGCATTTATTAGTGCTATACCAATTGCAGGATTATTAATTAAAACTAATGTTTTTGATGGACATAATGTTGAAGTTGATGTTGGAGCTGATGGATCAGTTGTTGAATTTTATCCAGGTTTTAGAACAATGTTGAGAGATGCTATTGCTATGACGCAGTTGGGACCTAAGGGAGAAAGAAGATTGCATATTAATATTGCTAAGGACGGGTCCTCGGTTGGAGCAGCATTGTGTGCATTGAGTGATTAATGGATTAATGAGTTAAGTATTTAAATTTTAAATAGGTAAATGAATAATATAAGTTACGTTACGTTAAATAAACTTACTATATTGTACATGTATATACGTATACGTACCGAGAATACTGCCACGTAAGCAGCGGCCGTGCGGCTGCCCCTCATGTGACAGTGAGGGGAAAATGTGTACAGTATATAGTAAAACTGGTTCCCTTAATTATTTTCATGAATTGTTTGTTGCCCTTTTTGTTGCCCTTTTTCTTCCCAGAAAACAATGTCCAAGAGATATATCTGCCAGTTCTGTGCAAAGTCCTTCTCCAGATCGGAGCACAAGCTCAGACACGAGAGATCTCACACAAAGGAGAAACCTTTCCACTGTTCTATCTGCAAAAATGGGTTTGTTAGAAGAGATTTACTACAAAGACATTTGAGGACGGTTCATGCCTTACTACAAAAGAATTCAATTGAAGAAAACATTAAGACTGACGATCTGCTATTGAATAAGTCTGTTAATGATCCAAATATGATTGATACTCCAATTCAAAATAATTTAACTAATAATATGTTAACAAATGAAAAAAATATTATAACTTTATTAACTTTTGCTAATAGATTCATTTATTTGAATGATCAATTAGATTTAAGAAATTCAATTTCAAATTATATTATTCTATTTGGTGAAAATTTCATATTAAATAATAATAATAATAATAATAATTCTAATGCTAATACTGATCTAATTGACGATTTACCACCTATATTTAATTTAGATAATTTACATTCAATTGATGAATCAAATGAATTATTATATATTATATTATGTCTAGGTGCTTGTTTATCAAAAGAATTAAATGATTCGGTTATATTATTTAATAAATCTTGGGATTTAATAATTAATCAAATTACAAATTCAAAAATTAATTATAATTCTGGTGATTCATTTGAAAATTTTGTTAATCATTTAATTATTTTATGTTATATCTATTTAAATTTCTTTATTTCTTTTATTAATATTGATAAACCAATGAATTCAAATGATAAATTAGATTTAAATTTAATTATTAAAAAAATTTCAATTCCAATTGATGTTTTATTTGAATATTTAAATAATATTATAAGTACTCATTCAACAACAACATCATCAACATCATCAACTCCTCAAACTCCAACTTTGGAAACATCAACAAATGTTAATAATAATAATTCTTCACATGTTCAATCCTTTTATTGGTATGCTTATATCATATTATCTCATTATTCTTTTATTCATAATAAATCTCCTTCTTCTTTACATCAATTTTTATTATCAAAATCAATTCCAAATTCAAATAATATTAAATTAGGTTATTTAATTAATAATTTATCAATTATTTCAACTAATACTCCAACAAATTTAGAATCTGGTTTAAATTCAAAATTAAAAGAAAAAATCATTATTAGTGCATTAATGAATGAATTACAAATGGTTAAATTTAATGAAACTAATAGATTAAATAAACAACCTATTTCACAACAAGGTATATTTAAAGATTCTAAAAGTTTCTTACATAATGCAATCATTTTAGCAAATAAATGTATTAATAATCCAAATCCAAATCCAAATATTGATTCAATTGATTTAATTGATTTATTTAAAAGAAAATTAATAACTAATTGTCCTGTTAAATTTGCTGAATTAATTAATTCTTATATTATGATTCCACAATCTGGTTATAATTGGTTATTATTATGTTTAACAATGAAAGAATTTATATTTGAAACTGAATCTTTAATTAATGATAGAAATTTTATTAATAATGAAAAACCAATTATTGAATTTGAATTTATTAAATTTTTATCATTAAATTTATTAGATAATTCAACTAAACCAATTAATGATTTATATAAAAATATTCATTTATATATTTCAACTCCATTTAAACATAATTTTATAATTAATAATAATTTAGGTATAACTTCATTACCTTTATTATTATTATCTTTAATTCATTTAAATAATAATTTATTTGATTTAAAATTAAAATTAAATTTACCAACAAATAAATTAGTTTTCATTGAATTTTTAATTGGAAATTTTTTAATTTTATTTAGATTAATGAATTATTTTAAAAAAAAATATTTTCAAGATTTACCATTACCAATGGAACGTAATTGGCAATTACCAAATTCAACAGCAACATCAACAAACAACAACAATAGTAATAATAATAATAATAATGATGAATTTCATTCTTCAGATGAAGAAAATTTAGATGATGAACAAGATGAAAGTATTATAATGTCTGTTATATTTTTTGTTATTAATGAATTAGGTTGTAATTATAATAAATCTATTTTAACAAATAATAATGATAATGATGAATTAACTAATGATATTAATGATAATAATCAATTTGATCAACAATTTCAAAGAAAAAGAGCTTATTCAATAACAATTGGTGAATTTCATAATAATAATGATAAATTGAAAAAATTAAATAATCAACAACAACAACAACAATCATCATCAACATCAACAAGTAATAAAAAAAAGAAAAAGAAAGATGAAAATACAATTAAATCACAAATTATGAATGATCATAAATTTTATTATTTAATGAAAAATTTAGAAAATTGTTTTATAAATTGGTTAGAATTATTTAATAATAATAATGATGATGATGAATCTAATGGTATTCATAAATTTATTGATGTTTTTACACAAGTTTTAAATTGTGAAATTTATTCAAAATTAACTTATCATAGAAATGGTTCACCTGGTAGTGTTTCATCTGCTTTAACAACTCCATTTAATAATGTTAATATTGATATGTATAATGTTGTTTCTTCATCAACTACTACTTCAAATTATCCAACATCAACAACAATTCTTTCAAATAAAAGATCACATATTTCACATCAACATCAATTAATGAAACAACAACCTCATCAACAATATTATAATAATAGTAATAATCAATCAAATTCTAATTTTAAACATTATTCAGGAGGTACACCAAATTCAAATGTTTATAATGAAATTGTACCAAATTTTTTTCAAAATAATAATATTAATCAAGATCCATTATTTGGTTTTGGATTAAATACAACCACAACAACATCATCATCAACACTTCTGGCAAGTCCTAAAGAAAAATCTAAAATCATTTTACCACCATTATCACAATCAAATTCAATATCTGGATATAATAATAATAGTAATAATAATAAAAGGAATAGTTATTCAGGTCCATCAATCACATCATCATCATCAAATAAAAGAAATTCATCTCCAGCTTATAGACAAATCTTACCAAATCCAATAAAACAACATAATAATTATACCAGTGTAACTAATAACAATAACTTATCAATATCAAGTTTGAATTATAATAATAATAGTAATATCACAACACCAACTGGATTTTCAACTTATGGTAATAATAATAATAATAATAATGGTAATAGTTTTGGATATACTTTAAATACATCAAATCCACAAAATAATCAACTATCAAGTGGTAATACTAATGAAGGTATAAATGATCTGATCCATGCTGCTATAATCAATAATAATAGTAGTGATTCTAATACTGGTGGTGGTAATAGTGCAGGCACAACAACACGTTAACTAGTATTTGATATTTACAATCATCTTTTTGTTGTGGTTTATTTATTTTGAATTGATTGGTTTTTTTCCAATTTTGAGTCTTATCAAAAAGTTTCGGAGTTGGTTCCTTAAGTCCTTTTTTGGCGTTTTCGGTTGCGGAAAAATTATATCGGATTCGGCTGGTTACTTCCGATATGTGGTTTTTATTTACTTTTTTTTCAATTTTTCATTTTATTTATTTTATTTATTTCCGATAAGTTTTTGATTGACGGTCTACCACAATTTACACTATAGCTATCAATTATTGTATTTTCCACATATATAGTATTCTTTTTTTTTATATTTATTTGCTTTTTTTTATCTAAAAATTTATTGTACTGTATTTTATTTTATTTGTTATTTAATTACTTTATTTAAATCATTTTACTGTATGTAAACATAACAGGAATTTTTTTGATAAAGAAATATATTAAAAAAATGAAAATCAATGATGGAAAAATGTAAAATTAAAGAAAGTAAAATTTAATTATAAATGCAATAAACAAAAAAAAAAAACATGTAAAGGACCAATTAACCCAAATTAAAAGCAAAATTAAATAAGAATATATGTAGTCTGTATAAAGAAAAATGATATTTTATAAAAAAATAAATAATGATTAATTATGTGAAATAGTTGTTGTAGTATTTGTTGTTAATTGCTGAGGTTGATCAATTGTTATTTGTGATTCAACTTGTTCTTTAGTGGTGATTTCGGATTCTTTGATCTCTTCTTTTTCTTCTTTTGTAATAGTAGTAGTAGTTGTAGGTTGTTCTTCATTGATAATTGTACCTCCTGTAACTGCACTTGTTAAAAGCATACTTGAATATTCACTTTTTGCTTTTTTATCTTTAATAATTTCATTATTATTATTATTATTGTTATTGTTACTATTAAAAGATGATGAACTTTTAGATGTATTTGTTGTTTTTGTACTTGTTTTTGAAGAAGATTTAAAAGTATAATAAATTAAACCAAATGAAATTAAAATAGCAAATATATATTTTCCTGAAATACCATCATCAATATTTGGATTATGATAAGTTGAATATTTAGAAGTTGATTTAGTTGATTTAATATTATTATTATATTGATAACTATTAATTATTCTATAATGATGACTTGGCTTTCTAAAATAACCTGAAGATAATTCATGTGAAATTAAATCAGCACCATCTTGAACCATTTTACGTTGTTGAACTCTTCTTTCATTTTGTAAATTTCTTTTTAAATGTTTAGCAGCATCAAAATGTGGTACATCATCTTGCAAAACTGTTGTTGTATATGAATAATCAGATTTATAAGATGGATATCTTGGTGATCTTGAATTATAATGAAATGTATTTGATCTTGAATGTTTTTCTGATAAATTAGAATTAATAATATTTGAAGTATTTAAAGTAATATCATATTTTGATTTTAAATCTGGATTTGATAAAATTTCATAAGATTTAAGAATTTTAAAATATTTAGTTTTATGTAATTCTCTTTCATTTTGAGATAAATTAATTGATTTCAAAACATCAGGATGATGTTTTAAACTCAGTTTTTTAAAATTGGATTTGATTTGTTTTGCAGTTGCGGATTTAGGTAGTTGTAAGATTTCATAATGTGATAAATGTTGATAAATTCTTGAAGTTGAATGAAATTGTCTTTTTAAAATTGAGTTGAATGACCCCACTTTCAGACTTTGAAGCTCTTTAAACATCATGAGCAAATTGCAAGAACCGTCTTGGAGAGCATGAAATGTAGTTCGAATATGGGTATGAGCCAGGATATTGAGCTGTATTTATACAAAAGAGAGTTCCAGTGGGAAAAGGACACACGGGAAAGTGTCTTCTTAGTTTACTACTGTTTTTTCGTTATTGTTTTTTTGCTCGCACATTAAATCCGATATTTACACACTTTGATTATTTTATCTATAATTCCTGGAATTCATGAATCATGATAAAACTACTCCGTCAAAGGAGGCTCCGTCCCATCGTCTTCAGAATCACTGTCTCTATCTCCGAAGTCAAGCTCTATCCACGAAGGCCAGCCAAGCTCCTTGATCAACAGACTTCTCAGTGCTGTAACCAGGAATTTCTCGATTTTACCAATATTTCTTAATATGGATCCATTTGAAGCTTCTAAATGTTGATTGATCATTTCATCAGATAGATAATCACAGTTTCCTAGTTCCCCTTCTATTTTCAGATTCTTAATTATATCTATTCTTTCTCTATTAGATGCTGATATATGATGTAATTCTGTAATTGATGATTTTCTTGAATCTTGTCTACCTTCAATTATAATAGGTTCTTCTTCATTAGAAGTATTATGTGATTCGTTAGTTGTATCATCAATATCGCATAAAAATGAAATAAATACTTGTTTATCTAAATAAGCAATTATAGCTAATGAATGAATAAATAAATTTGTAATTTTTAATCTAACAGGTAATTTAATAAATTCAGGAGCTGGATAATTAACTAGTAAATTACAAACAACTTCAACATATAAATTTGAATCCCATTTTAAATCAACACTTAATTGTAAATCAAAATTAGTTTTTGGTGGATTTGTTGAATTTTCTTTTTTCTCTGTATCTTTTTCATCTTGTTTTGAATTATTATTATTATTGTTATTATTGAGATTAGTAGTTTTACTTGTATTTGTATTTGAATTTATATTATTATTATTAGTGTTGCTGGTCGTATTAATATTAGTAGTAGTATAATCCATTTCACCATCAATACTTAAATTTGTATTCATGGGTATAGAAGAGTAATAATTGGACATATCATTTGAAACTAAATCATTTTGTTGTTGTTGTTGAGCTTCCATTAAACCAAACCCACCTAAACCAACACCACCTGATGTTAAATAATGAGCAGAGTTACTTCTTGAACCAGTATTTGCACCTAATCTTGAAGTAATTGGAGAATTCAGAATATTAGGATGGGTTGGAGTTGAAGGTCTATTATAACCATTAATTGAAGGAGAAGGAGATCTTGAATTTTCCCAAGTAGTTGGTAGAATTGGAGGTTTGGCAGAAAGACTAGGAAACATTGAGTGAGATCTATTTTTGGGCAGTTGTTGAAAGAATTGCTGTTGCTGTTGTTGAGAAGAGATAATGGCAGAATCTGTATCTGCGTAGAACTCTTGGAAAGGGTAGTCTATGTCTTTTATGGTGATTTGTGGTGATTTGTCTCCTAGGGAGAACTTTACTATTTTAAGGTCGTTCAAGTAGGTGGGAAGGGGGATTTCGGACAGCTTTTCGTTGAGGAAGGCCATGAGGTTGTCCCTGATGGCGTCGTCCGTGTAGATCATGTTCCAGTTGATGTCGAAGGACATTGTTGGGGCACCACCTCCTGTTTCCTCTGGTGCCAGTAAGATCAAAATAAATAAAAATAACAAAAATAATCGAAAAAAAACAATTCGCCAATCTCGTGCGGCTCGTAAAATTTCTGGTAAAAATAAAGAAATCAAATATATCACTGTTATTTCTGCTCCTTGTTCTTCCACGGCAGACTCAAAAACAACAGATATCACAGCAAAACCCACCCATGTTACTCTACCAACCAAGAACTATCTTACAAAGCTTCAGCCGGACAGCTCTCCGCTCACACTCCACAGGTTCAGGCTCAAAATTTGGCTCAAAAAAACCAACTGGAGTCTTGTTTATGAACATGGGTGGTCCTTCAACTGTTCCTGAAACTCGTGATTTCCTATATAGATTGTTTTCCGACAAAGACTTGATCCCATTTGGAAGATTCCAGGACCTTATTGCAAAATTCATAGCTTATAGAAGAACTCCAACTATTGAGGAATATTATACCCAAATAGGAGGCGGCTCGCCAATCAGAAAATGGTCAGAATATCAAGCTACTAAAGTCTGTGAAAAATTGGATATAATATCTCCAAATACTGCTCCTCATAAACCATATGTCGCATTTAGATATGCTAATCCTTTAACTCAAGAAACTTATCAAAAAATGTTAAACGATGGTGTTACAAGAGCTGTTGCTTTTAGTCAATATCCTCAATTTAGTTATTCAACTTGTGCTTCTTCTATTAATGAATTATATAGAACTGCTTTGGATTTGGATCCAAATGGTCAAATCACTTGGTCTTTAATTGATAGATGGCCAAAACATTTCTCTTTAATTGATACTTTTGCTAAACATATAAATCAATCTTTATTAAATTATCCTGAATCCATTAGAGATCGTATAGTTATCTTATTTAGTGCTCATTCTTTACCAATGGATATCATTAATAAAGCTGATTCTTATCCTGCTGAAGTTGCTGCAACTGTTTATGCAGTTATGGAAAAATTAAATTTTAAAAATCCTTATAGATTATCATGGCAATCTCAAGTTGGACCAAAACCTTGGTTAGGTCCAAAAACTGATAAAACTACAATTAGACTATGTGATGAATTCAATGAATTAGATGTTCCTGGTGTTGTCATTGTCCCAGTTGCTTTTACTTCTGATCATATTGAAACTTTACATGAAATTGATATTGGTTTAAAAACTATGTTAAAAAATCCACATAGAATGATTAGATGTGAATCTTTAAATGGTGATCCAATGTTTCATGATGGTATAGCTCATTTAGTTAAAGATCATTTAGAATCTGGTGAATTATTTTCAAAACAATTACCCTTAGATTATTTATTAGGTAAAAATAATGGTTCTGTTATTTTTGATCATCCTTCTGAACTTTTTGGTGATAGAAAAATTAAAAAGAAACAGAGAAGTAAAGTGATTAGTAAAGAAAAAAAGATAATTAGTTTAGCTTAATAGATTAAATATTCTTTTTTTTCCCTTACTTATCTTACTTTTGATTTCCTTACATCTCTTTTCTATTTATTCAACTTGAAAATTCATTTTCACATTCATCAAAACAGACAATTATTTTATACCTTAAAGTATATATATATATTATTATCAACTCCCCTTTGTACATAACTCTGTTCTTTTACCGCTTTTTTTTATAATTATATCTGTTTGTTTATATCTGCGTTTCCTTTATGACTGATTTCTTTTTTTTTGGAACTTTTTATTTTTTTTTATATATTATTAATAATAAATATTACAATTATTTATAAACCTTTTTCAGTTAAAAAATATAAAAATACATAAGATAAAAACGTTTGAAAAGCAAAAAATAAAATACTATTACAAAAAAACAGAATTTAAAGATAAATAAAATCATTCTTCATCACTATAATCAGATTCATCATCACCACCAGATTCACCATCAACAGAAGCCTGATCAACACCAGCTTCATCTGCTTCGTCATCATCGTCACCATCGTCATTATCATCATCATCGTCATCACCAGAAGCTTCTTCATCAACTTCACCAGCAACTACATTATCGGCAGGTTCATCGACAGGTTCATCTTCATCAGTAGATTTATCAACGGGTTCATCGCCAACTTCAGCAGCTTCATCATCAGCAGCTTCATCATCAATTTCATCGGCAGCTTCATCAACAGCTTCGCCAGCAGCTTCATCAACAGCTCCATCGGCAGCTTCATTGGTAGCTTCATCAACAGCTTCAGAAACTTCATCAGCAGCAACCGCCGCTGCGATAATTCCTTCAGGTCTTTGATAACCTTGTACAATTGTTTTAATAACTTCATCATATAACTTGGTTGTAGCAGTCTCATCTTTCTTTGAAGATGTATCTTTAGGTATAATTTCTTTAATAACAAAAGCTAAATCATCCCATGACTTTTGACTATCTGCATTATTTAATCTTTGAAATAACTTACCAACTAATTGTGACTTTTGTTTTTCTTTCTTTAAAAATGGTATAACAAATCTAATAATTTCTTTAAAATGAGCACCATCTAAATTTTGATCAGCTGATAAACCACTTAACATATCAATAAATCCATTATAAATTGCATTATCTTTAGTTGCTAATTCAGTGAAAAATAATTTACACATATCAACAATGCCTTGATCTTTATTAACATATAATTTAGCCATTTGTGATAATTGCCCTTTAACTTTAACTTGACCTGCTAAAATTAAAAATGTAACTGTCATTAAACATGTTCTTTGAACTGTTAAATCCTCATCTTGTAATCCACTATATAAATAATCTTTATTAGAATCAATAACATGATTAAAACAAACTGCCATATCTCCTAATGCTAAAACTGAATTACTTCTAACAATTGCATCTGGTGATGTTTGCATTAATGATAAATAAAGTCTTAAATGATCTTCACAAAATTTAGGTGATATACACATAAATTTAGCTAAGCATAAAATTGCTTGTCTTTGTAATCTTGAATCATTATATTCTTTTTGTTTTGAGACAACTTCTTCAATCAATGGAACAAATTTAGCTAATAAACCATTTGAACTATATAATAATTCTTTTTCTCTAATACTTGCAACAATATCAGAAAATTCATCTTCATTACCTCCAATCATATCTAATTCATTATCTTGTTCTGTTTTTTTAATTTCTGCTGCAATTTTTTTTCTTTTAAATTCAGCTTCTAGTTTTTCTAAATGAACAATTGTTTTTAATCCAACGTGGCCAATTAAAAATAATAATTGTGACAATGAAACAACCTTATCTTCTTTTGTTTCTTCTTCTTCTATATCATTTTCAGTGAAGACTTTTAATGCTTTTTCCTTTAAAACATCAGAACAAACTTGATCAGGATTAGGGGATATTATATAAACTGTATTTAAAGCTTCTTCAGCAGCACTAAACCATTCACCATCTTCTGTATATTCTAGAATAACAGCTTTTAATTTACTGATTGCTTCTTCACATCTTGGAACTTGATAAGATGATGAATCTTTACTTGGAACAATTCTTCTTAAAGCAAGGCACGAAAATGCCACTAAAGTCCAATCTTTACTTTGTAAATCTAAACCAACACTTAAAAGTGAATTTAAACCTTTAGCAGAAATAGAGTTATCAACTAATGCAAGCATACCTAAAACAATAATTGCTCCTCTTTTTTGTTTCTTTGCTGTTGATTCATGAGTGAAAAATCTCCATAGCATATCAATACTTATTGAATTAATAACTTTCTTAGCATATAATTCACCTAATAATTTTTCTAAAGAAGCTAAATCAGCCATGGACGTATTATAAGTAAGCTTAATCAAATTGGATGCAATATAATTTGCCTGTTCTGATTCACTGGTACCAGGAGGTGTCTCCAGATAAAGAGATTTATAAGATTCAATTAACTTGTTAACGACATCATTACCTTCTGCTTCATTGTTACTTTTCATCCAAACTAAATGTAACATTCTTTTAATACCAATATGGGCATTTTCAATACCATAAGAATCAATTAAAACAAAAAATTCCATTACTTGAATAACTTCATTCTTGGATTTAGAATATAATAACTCATTGCATTTAACTGCAGACTCTTCAATACTCTTAACAAATTTAACTGCATCTCTACAAAATCTATATTTTAATTGAGCTTTGCCTAATAATTCTGGATGAAGATCAGATTGTTGTTGTTGTTGTTCAGGTGCTTGATCAATTTCCATTCTATCATCCGGTTCATCCTTAACTACACTTTCTTCTAATTCACCTGTCTTTTCTGCAGCACCGTTGTCTAAAATAGATGAATCATTTCCAATTTCTTCATTATTATTTTCAGGGGCTTGATCATCGCCATCTTCAAATAAGTCTGGTTGTAATTCTTTAAGTTCAGCTTCAGCTTCATTAAATCTTTCTTGCCAGAATGTTAAAGCTAATCTACCATTACCAATGATTTCAAATGGATGATTTAAGATTAATTGACTTAATAATTTCAAAGCACTTTTTCTAACAAGTTGAGATCTATCTTCAAGGTGTTTAACAGCTAATTTAGTCCATTTTTGTCTTCTATCTTTAAATCCAATCGTCGATTTTTCTAATAAAGAACCTAGACCTTGAAATGCTCTACTTCTGACAAATGTACTAGTATCAAGAACCCTTTCTTCAAATAATTCTAGGAAATCAAGAACTTGCTTTTCATTAGCAATATAATCTTCTTCAGATTTAGTTAAATCTAAAAGCATGAATGAAATGGCCTCTATAACACCACATCTTAAAGTCATTGAATTATTATCTAATAATTGTGCAATTAATGAGATTTGTCTTATAACCAATCTAGGAGCCAATTCAGACAATTTGACCAAGAAATTCTTAACAGAAGGAGGGCCACTATTATCATCATCACGAAATTCTTTGGTACTCAACTCTTTTAAAATATTATCTGTTAATTGGTAAGAATCATAACGTGAATATAAAACATATAAAAGTTCAGCCATATTTGGAGCTAAATGTGGGAAAAAAATTAAATCATTTGTGATTATATTTTGAACTGATCTTATTTGTCCATGATTTTTAACTGTTATAGCAATAATATCAAATGCTGTTTTTCTAAACAAATCATCTTTCATTCTTTCAGTACTTTCAAATAATGAATTAATTGGAGTTAAGAATAAATCAATGAAGTCGTCTCTATCAGGCGTTGTCTGTAGTAATAATGATAGATTTATGGAAAATAATTTCTTTAATGTATCAAAACAATCCACTAATAATTGAGTAGTTTTTTTGAATTGTTGTTTTTTAATTTCTCTATCACGTTTATTGGCATCATTTCCACCTCTATCTCTTGTATCTTTTGGTGGTTCTTCTTCCTTTCCTATTGTATAAAATAAAACAAACATTAGGTAGCCATATAGTCGTAGAAGTTGTTTATGAGTATAATCATTTTCATTTTCACCTTTTTCGATATCAGGCATAACAGTATGTTCAAGATAATTACGTAAAGCACCAGAGACGATAAAACCTAATTGAAACTTTTGTTTAACAATAAGATCTTCATAGCTATGCAATAGATCAGTAATCTTCTCAAAAATAGCAGCATCTTGAATTAAATCAGGTTGTCCAACTAATAAATTGATATCTTCTAATAGTTCTTTGGGATCACTTTCTAATTCATATTTGCCAAAATCCAATTTAAACTGGGTTGTTGCCTGAGACAAGTTGAATTCTTCATCCATGGTATAAAAAAAGGGTATATGGGTATCTAGTTGTAAAGAACGTGGATGTTTACCTTTCAAGAAACACGACTCATCAATGTGATTTCAATTGTTTTGATTTAGTAATTTTTTAATTTTTAATTTTTGAGCGAGGCGTGCACGTGATTGCGCGTCGAGCGACGCACACTATATTACAATTAATACAACATCTTATAGAATTAAAAGCAAATGGATACATATAAAATGCAAGAAAAGAAGGAGAAATATAAATAATTAATTAAATATAAATAAAACAGAAGAAAAATCTAATAAAAAGTACTATTGAGAAGAAGTACTTGACTCCTTCTACTAACTCCTTAAACTAGTAGCTAAGTTAGTTATAAAATAATTCCATAGATATATCTCCTCATTAAGAAGTTCATTATAAGTTCATTATTCATTAGTTTATTAATCACTTTCTTTTTTGTTCTTTTACCAATAGAAACTTCAGTCTCGATCAATCTTCATTGAATCTTTAAACTTCAGATTTACTGAATCTATCATTGAAAAATAAGTATTGGCAAATGGTGTCTAAATATGAATCATGAATTATATTATAAGAGCAAAACAAATCACTTTTCTGAACTTTTGGTTGTTGCGGACTCATATCATTAACAGAGGTTTTAAAATGGTGTCCATTCTTCTTTCATGGCAGAATCTGTGCACTGTTCAACTAATTTAATTTATAATCGGAATATACAGGATTATCATCATTTATTTCAATAAATCTTGCAGGAACTTCCAATTTAATAAACATATCATGTAATGTTGTAAAATTATATGGTCCATGGTAATTATTAACCCGTAAATATATTCCATCATCCAACGGTAGAGCAGATTTTACGTTATTTGAAGAAACATTTTGAAAACAAACTCTAGTTGAAACAATTTTATTATTTCTCCAATCATACAGCATTCTTTGAAATGTTTTTATTGTTGAATATATTATTATTGGACATCTTGATAAGAATTGAGCAACAAATCTTTCAAATACAAAATTTGAAAGGTTTTTATTAGGATATTTAAAGTAAAATTGTAGTAGTTTTACTTTATCTATTAGATCCAAAATATCATATAATAATACTTCAAAAACTTTTAATTTTAATTCAATTGGTAAATCATTATAAATTTCAAAAAATTGATTAAATAATTGTAATTTCATTGACTTCAAATAAGTATCATATTCAAGTAAATGAAATCCATCCATATCTCTTTGTTTGAAAAATTCAGGATTTGTAAATAAATAAGTAAAATCATGAAGTTTTTCAGATAAGTAAGGTTGATAAAGAATAATTCTAGTTTTTAAACTAATTTTTAAACTTGATCTCAGTCTTTTTGATAATTTATAATAATTGGATAAGGTTCACTAAATGCACTATCTACAAAATAATTCCATAGATATATATCTTCATTGAGAATTTCATTATTTACTAGTTTCTCAATCATCTTCTTATTAATTTATTCTTTTACTAGACCAAACTTCACTAGTTTCCATCATTTCCAATCTTCATTAAATCTTGAGATTTATTATCAGTTAAAATCATTGGACAATAGCTGTTGGCTAATGAATAGAATCACATTGATCATATTATTTGAGAAGATATAGATTATTTTATGTGAAAGATAACAGTTTTCTAAACTATTAACTGCTTGCAGCTTGAGTCTGCTTCTCATCAAAATTCTTTTAGCGACCGCCGGAAATAATCTTGTTGTTGGAGCACCAGTACTTGGTGTTAAATGATGCCAGAATTCTGGATATGGAACACCTTTATCTCTAGCAAAAGACCATAATGATCTGGATGTATAACAAATAGCAACAGCACCACAGAACCATAAAATTAAGAAACATAAAGCTAAATAAGCAGTTGCAGCATTTTTACCCATTGCATAGTAAAAGATTTCAACAATTGGTTGACCAGATGTAGTATTTAATAAAGTATCATAATCTGTGCCCATACAAAGAGTAATAACGACAACTAAAACCCAACCTAAAACAGCCGTTGTAGTTAAAGCTGATGCGATTGCAAGTGGTGTCTTAAGAGCAGCATCCTGAATCTCCTCTGACATTCTACTTGTTGCGAATCTAGCGATTGTTCCTCTTACGGCCGTGATCGCCGCTTATCGCCGACTCGGCCGGCTCTTCGGAAAAACGCGTCCGCTTTAGGACAATTTAACGGAGTCGTTGATATCGTCTGAATCTTAAAATTTTTTAACAAAACTTAGTATAAATACATCTAGGATTCTTTTAATGAAAAATATATCAAAACTATCATGTTTATATACAATCAATTATCATTGACTAACTCCACAAACTCAAAATGGTCTCTCCTCATCCAATAAAGAACCTTCAAAAATACAACTTTCACAAGTTTACATTAGCTGAAGCTATTCCATTAACTCATGATGTTACTCACTATAAGTTCAAACCTGTTGATCAATCAACTACTTCTTGTATTACACCACCAACTGCTTTTAATGCATTGATGACTCCATCTGGTTATAAGATTAGATTAACTCCTTTTAATAATCAAGATCCAAACTATATGCATTTTATGGTTAAAAATTATGAAAGAACAGGTAGTTTAGATATGGCAAACATGAAGGTTGGTGAAACATTATCAGTTTCTAGTAAATATAAACTACATTTAAAATTGGCTGTTGATAATATGTCACGTTATAATATTTCTTATTTGATTGGACAAGGTGTTGGATTGGCTCCTTTATGGTGTTATGCAAACACCATCTTAAAGACTAATCAAGAAAAAAAGCCTTTAGTTTCTAATGATGGTGAAAAGATTAAACTTATCTTTTGCAATAGAAATGAAAATGATGTTATTATGAAGGATGAATTAAAGAAATTAAGTGATACATTTCCTGATAGATTTGAGGTTGTTCATGTTGTTAAAAATGGTGCTGAATGTGCAAAGTATAGTGGTACAAGACTTAATTCAGATATTCTTAAGAAAGAGTTGGAAATTCGTGATGATGCTAAAGCTTTGGTGTGTGGTTCTGAAGAATTTATGGAGAGTATTGGTGGTTCTGAAGGACTCTTAAGAAAGATGGGATTTAAAACAGAACAAATTGGTACTTTCCAAAAACCCAAAAGGCATAGACATTAATTGAGTCTTGGTTATGATTCTGAAAACATAATTCATTATGTAGTATGTACCCTGTGAAGGCTGTGATTGACCTTGATTTACAAGAGCATGTAGATATGTATGTACAATTAATTAATAGATCCTTATGAAAATTAGCTATGAATTGAAACTGTATATGAATTTAGATCACATAAAAAGCTAGTAACAAACCATTGAAAATATATTCAATACTACAATATGGTAAATTTAAATTTGCTAGGTATAATCGATATTTACAATTGTATCGGCCGGTTTGAGCTTATAGCCGAATAATGCCGATTTTCTTTCCATATTGATAATATTCGATATCCCCTTTCTTATATAAATACCAGTTGGATTCACCAAACAACAACTATTTATACCATTCACTATCCTTTTCCCTTCTCTCTTTCTTAAATAACAATCATTGATTCCTCATCTAATCATGATTTTTGAAAAATTCACATTAGTTGAAGCTACTCCATTAACTCATGATGTTACATATTATAAATTCAAACCAATTAATCCAAAAGTTTCTTGTATTACACCAGCAACTGCATTTAATGGTTTAATGACACCATCTTATAATACTATCAAATTAACTCCTTTCAATAATGATGATCCTGATTATATGCATTTCATGGTTAAAAATTATCAAAGATCAGGTAGTTTAGCTTTATCCAAGATGAAAATTGGTGATACATTATTAATTTTTAATAAGTTTAAACTACATTTACAATTAGCTGATAAGACTTCTCATTTTAATGTATCTTATTTGATTGGGCAAGGTGTTGGTTTGTCACCATTATGGAGTTATACAAACAATGCTTTGAAAACTAATGATGATGAAAAAATCAAACTTATCTTTTGTAATAGAGATGAAAAAGATATTATTATGAAGGAAGAATTTGAAAAATTAACTAATAAATTTCCTGATAGATTTGAAGTTGTTCATGTCATTAAAAATAATACTGATTATGCAAAGTATAGTGGTACAAGACTTAATTCAGATATTCTTAAGAAAGAATTGGAAGTTCGTGATGATGCTAAAGTTTTGGTGTGTGGTTCTCAACAATTTATGAATAGTATTGCTGATGATGATGGACCTTTAAGAAAAATGGGATTCAAAAGTGAACAAATTGGTACTTTTGGAAAGAAGAGATTATGGAAAAAGATAAAGTCAAAATGGTCATGAAACAATAATGAAATGATACACTAATTTTAATTTTATAAGATGTGTGGAATTGAAAGTTTATATATTAATTGTATATTAATGTGTATAGGATAAAGAAAGCAGAAAAAAGATATGAGCTAAAATATGCAAAAACCCAAAAGCAAAAGCAAGAGTAAGATAATTAAAAAATGTAAGTTATCAAAAAGTAAATATAATAATAAACACTAAGGCTCATATAATAATGAATGGAAAAATAAAAATTCAAAAAATAATAACTTAAAAAAACAAAAACATATTAATGATATGATAATGATATATAAACGGAATGAATAATCATGAGTGATAAATCAGAAAGTTCAAACAAAATAAATAAATTTGAATTATATTAAATCAAAACAATTGAATAAATGGAAAAACAATTAATATCAGCCAGCACCACAAAATTTTAAATGTTGAAATGGTTGGGAATACATCTGTGAAATATCTGAAATAAAAAAAAGTAATAATAATAATAACAAGTTTAACAACACATACCCAAAAGTTATGCCAACCAACACCAAAAACCACAGTAATAAACCAATGAAAAATGATATGAAATAAAGAATAACTTATCCCAAATAAATCTTTAAAAAGTACTCCAGTTCCAATTTCCCCAACTTTCTCTTCTATCCTGACCATTATTATTCAAATCATCGATACTATTTGAATTCAAATCAGGAGGAGAAAGAAATCCATTATTTAATTCATTATAATCAACTTCATAATCGACACCTGTTTCTAAAAACTTAACCCATTGTGTATTACAATCATCACAAACTTTACAATATTTAGAATAAGCAGAAGTAGACAAGACACTTGCTGAAGTCTTAGAAGAAGCAGTCTTTGATTTTAAAGAAGAATGTAATGAATTTGAATCTGTTGAGGAGTAACCTTTACCATGAGATGAATCATTAGATTTAACAGCGGATAATGATATAGTTGAATCTATACCTTGAGATTGATAATGATGAGAATGATGTTGTTTTTGTTGTTGACGATGTTGTAAATAAGTAGAATAATTCATTGGTTTTTCAAATTTAGCTAATAGATTTAAATTTGCTTTATTTCTTAAACAATCATAGCAAAATATTCCACCACAATGTCTACAATGATGTTTTCTTCTAATTAAAGTAAAGTTTTGTTTACAATTAATACATTGATTAGTTGTATTATTTGAACGCCAATGAGCATGAGTTGGTTCAATATGACCTTTATGTTGATTATCTTTTGAAAGAAGTTTAGAAGTTGATATAATGGATGCAGTTGGTGTTAAAGAAGAACTACTTGATAAAACAGCTTCTAATGTGTTATTTGAGTTAATTGGAGATAAATTATGAAAAGTGGGAGATCTTGGTGGAGCAGGAGATTTATTTAAAGGATCAATAGCTGAAGGAATTTTTGATAAATTAGTTGATTTTAAAGAATTAGAAGGTGAACTTGAAGGAGTGGATTTTTTAGTTGAAGTTGAATTTTTATGAGTATCATCAGTTGAAGTATTTGATATTGGTGAACTAGCCATTTGTTTTGGAAAAGTTGATTCGTCAAAAGGTCTTAAAACAGTTGGAATATAATCATCTAATTTATGAGGACCTTTAATTTGTCTAACTGGTTTAATAAAATTATTTTTTTTCAAATCATCTGTTCTTATATTAGTTGGTGAAATTCTTGAAGATCTGTTTGTACTAGCTCTTTTTAAATTATTTCCAGTTAAAAAATCTTTTGAACTAGAGTTGAAATTACTTGTTGTTGTTGTTGAGCTGTCAGTTTCATAAATTTTTTTTAAATCATAAGAAGCAGGTTTATAATCATTTTTACAAATATTATTAGTAACTATTGGTTTATTTTCATTCAAACTTTCTAAAGTATTAGATGATTTTGTTGATGTATGAGTTGAAGTCTTTGAAAGCTTTCTTGTTTTTGAATTATTATTAGTACTCATTAAACTAGCCAAAGACATTCTTGGAGCTCTAATTTTTTCAGAATAATATGAATCAACAGCAAAAGAAGGGTCACCTAATAGTTCTTCAGAAGGTTCATCCTTATCTTTCAGTATTCCTCTATAGTGGGTATAAAATTTATGATGATCAGGATCATGAGAAACAAGATCACATTGTTGAGGAGGATAGTTATTAATAACAGATATTTGTGAAGAATGAGATGTTCTTTTGGTTAAAATTGGCTTTTTAGAGAAAGAAAACTTTGAAGGTTCTAAAGTTGGAAGAGATGAATCATCATCATCATCATTGACTTGTGTTCTTTTTTCTGTTGTTAGAGCAATGGCCTGAGATTTTATCATGGTAGAGCCCTAGAGGATGTTTATAGAGGTATAACCAACGACCAATGGCAGTGGTAAAGGAATGAAAGAGGGGATTTGTGTGTTAAAAAGGAGGGAAATTGTTGTTATAAATTAGCTGGATATGTAGATAAGAACTCGGTAGCAGCAGCAGTAGTAACAATAGGGAAGGCTGATCTTGAGCTTGAGAACAGAGAACGCAGAGCAGAGCAGAGAACTAGATGGATAGCTGTGTATGGGTTGTAGTTGGTGGTTAAGAAGGAGATATAGGGGATTGGTTGTACTTTATAGGATATATGTTGATTGATTATCATTAATTAATTAATATTCGATATATAGTCAAAATCAAGCACTAGGAAATGGACTTCTAATTAAAAAGATGGACGCCTAATTAGTGATTTGGCCGTTTGGTCGCGTGATCCTTAACTATGTGTTGAGCACGTGATAATCACGTGACCTGCTAAGTTAAGGATCACGTGACTAAAAGTCCATCCTATTAATTGGACAACCATCCTATTAATTCAGCGTC